>CANXYI011312192.1:0-11639 GCA_948208565.1 Hura crepitans | reverse complement strand
AATACCACCAAATGTAATAACCCTTACCTAATTCCCTGAGAGAATACGATAGGAGATGTCACTTCCCATAGGTCACCCATCCTGTGCTACCCTAAGTAGGCTAAGCTAGCTAGGAATGATCCTCTACAGTTTCAGTCATCCTTAAGGATGACTGAGGCTGTAGAGGATTATTCCCAGCTAGCTTAGCTTGCTTGGGTTAGTCACAGAATGGGTGATCTATAGGAAGTAACATCTCTTATTGGGTTCTTTTAGGGAATTAGGAAAAGGGCATTACATCAATTCTCATTGTGGTACACTCAAACTTATTTCTTAAGTTATCCTTATCTTTTGTGTATTTTATATCAAACCAATTATCTACTTACTTAGCACATATCCAATAGGCATTGATATCTAATAGTGGATAATGAGATATGCATTTCACTAATCATATAGTGGCCCATATTTTAGACCTTGCAGGTAACTACACCTACATTGTACAAATGTATATGTGTAGTGGCCATATCAGACCTTATAGGCAATTGCATCTGCATTAAATGTGTGTAGTGGCCCCTTAGGACCTCACAGGCTGCTACACCAGTGTTAAGTACATAGAGGTGTATAGTGATCTTACTGGACTTTATTGGCTCTTCCACTAGTATGAGAGAAGATACCAAAGTGCCCTAGTAGCTACTATCTATCCTTAATTGATCAGTTAACCTATCTAGACTAGATCGTCTAGCTCATATGGGCTTTTATTATACTCCAATTAGTTCACCTATTTTTATATGGTTCCTAAATATTTTCAATACCTTTGAATCAAACATAATTACAACAAGATATCATTTAACCACTTGCTTGTATTTCTTTGTAAGGTTTATGTCCATAAATATCAAACTATATGAAGCTATTTATTACATGGTTATATACAATTATAATTATCTTACCTTGTACATATGCTTCACATATTTCCTACTTATACATAATCACTTAATAGAAATCAAATCTTTTATTCACATGATCATTTCCATAAATTCATGCCTATAGTTTAGGTTCATAAACGTATTAACAAGATATATGACTAAGTCATTATGTCAACATATATAATCACTTTTATCTTTGACATTCATTCTAAGTTACTCATGCCTCGCTTTACTACATAAATTTTAGTTAGTCTGACTTCACTTTAATTTTGCTAATAGCATAATCTCGTTTAATTTCCTTACTAATTATTTCACACATCAAACTAGCATTCCATTTCTTATGTTTATCATCTTATTATCAACTTTTATGATGACACTACATTCACATGCACACATGCCTTGATTCATCGAAATTTCCACTTAATGTTTATATACATAATCAATTAACCATTATTTTAGCCATTCTTGTTCATCTCTTTACATTATACCTCATATCCATATTAACTACTTATTTAAAGAAATACATAAAATCACACATATAGTAACATGTTTCAGTCGTCATACGAATTCCAAGCCATAATGCTCTTTTAACTCACTTCCTTCCTCTAAATTATGCTTAACCACTTTATTACAACTAGTACATCCTATTTTTCTAATTTCTACATACTTACACATAATAACCATTCTTATAAAAAAATATTATAATGTACTTTAATTACTACATCTATATACTATTTAAAATAAGCTTATTATCTTTATGAATTACATCTCATACACATATCATTTACTTATACCAAGCTAATATACACACCTAGCTACTATCAGGAAAACTTCACACAAATAAGCAAATTCATTATTCACTTTATTGTTAAAAGATTATTGACATCAAAGAGATTAGATAAATAGAGTTTGTCACAAAAATAATCAGACTCTAAAGAACCTATATCAGAAACATTCTTGATTACAATAGGATAAATTTCCTCAGTAATAGCTTTCTTAAATACTAGAAAGATCTCTTCCTCTAACTATTTGACATGCTTCAAGTCTTTGTATTCCTAGTCTATAACATCGGTGAAGATCTTGAACCTCGACTTGCACTCACCTTTTACCACAGTCGATTTAGGGGTTCTGTCATACTTGGTTTTACCTTATTTAATAAAATAGTCTTTCAACTTATCTCTCTTCTTCTTTATAGTTTTCATATTGAGTTGAAAGCTAAGCCTTTTTGTGTCTTTTGGCCTTTTCACTTGTATTGGCTCCAGATTTCCTTGCAAGTATTTGCCTAAACCTGCCTCAAATAGAAAGTTTAGTTTTTTCATGATTCAGGAAACTTTAAGATCCATGTAATCCTTATATATACCAGCTACATGAAAGCCAATAAATGGCTGATTGGCTATGGATAAGGTAGAAACCACTTGGTCGATTTTTGCCTTGATGTTACTACTTCTCCCTTAAATGGAAACTTTATCATTTAATAGAGCATAAAAGGGACTACCAAGTTTCTACAACCATAGTCTACCGATTAAAACTAAGAAGGCTATTGGAATATCTATAAAAGTAAAATCAACTTCATTAATAATACGCCCTACTAGGACTTTTGCAATAAATGATCCTTCAGCTTGTTGTCGGGTGTTATCATACGCTTTGACAATGATGCTAAAAGGTTGTAAGTCTACTTTCTTAATCCCTAAACTAGTTAGGATTTTAAGAGTACAAACACATAAAGAGGATCTATCATCAACCATTATGCATATGGTTTTCTTTCCATTTACCTCGGCTTTAATAAAGAGAGGTGGATTGTGGTGTTAACTTTTTATGGGTTGTTCTTCATCAAAGAAAGAAATGACCCATTGCTTACCCTTTTTCATGACTTCAACAAGTTCTTCTAGGGTAGTGGCAATATAAATTAAAAATTGCCCTAAGGCTTTCATAAATTTTTACCTATGTAATTGGGATGACATCAACAAGATGTTAATTTGGGCTTGAGTCTTTTTGAGCTATTTTAAGACTCCTTCATCCTTAACTTTTTTTTGGCTTATTTAAGCTCAATTTCCTTATCAAGTGTGACACGATTTTCAATCTTTTCCACCATTTCTCCTTCAACTTGAACTTTTTCTCTCTTACCCTCTTTAGTTTCCATGTCAGAGGAACCATCCTAAAATTTATTAATTTTATGCTTCTTAGGCTCACTCTTATTCTCACTATCCCAAAAATCAACTATAAGAATAGTCACACTATTTTACCACCTCACTAATACCATGATCAGGTCTGTATATATTCCTCACAATGTATTCTTTAGGGAGCTTATATTTAAGCATGCATGCACTTTGATTATGCTTAGGTAATAGGTTGGATCAATTTTTTGGGTCAAAAATCTACTTGGTATTAATTAGATTCTATATGGCTTCTTACAGAGCCTTACAGTTATCCATTAGGTGGCCCATTCTTTGATGGTAGGCACAATATTAATCACAGAAATGATTAGGTGGTAAAGGTATATTTAAGGCCTGACACTGAAGGGGTTAGAGCTTACCCTCTTTTACCAACTTCTTTAGGCACTATGAGAGAGTTCTGCCTAAATTAGAGAAATGATTTCCTTGAACAACATTGATATTAATAGTTTTAGCTGCATTATCACTAGTGTTGTTATTTTAATAGCAAAAATTGCCAGAGTGCTTAAACCCTTTATTTTGACAGGCCATTTCCATATCAACTGCTATGTCTTTTAGTTGTTCCCACATAGTGATACTATTAGTGATGAGCACACTATTCTTATAGCTATCTGCATTTCAAATTAGCATCTTGATCTAGTTAATATTGTCCAGTTTGTTTCTTACTTTTAAGACTTTGGTCCTCCACTTATCCAAGTAATCAGAGAAAGATTTTTTGGGCTTTTGTTGAATTAGTTCAAGATCTTTTAGGGTGAATTTTACACTAACATTATTGGAATATTGCTTATTAAAGGCTTGAGCTAATTCCATCCAGTTTTTTTGATTATCTTCTCTTAGTTATAGGACCAGTCTAAGGCTTGTCTAGTGAGTGACATACTGAATAGGCTAATAATATGATCCTCAAAGAGCTTGGTGGACTATATAACAATAATATATTATTTCAAATGGGTTATTAGGTTGGTCATGCTGTCTAACTTGCTTAAGTTTGGCATCTTAAATTTATGGGGCAAGGAATAATTGAGCCTTAAACTAATATCCTCAGGGTGTATATCTTTGTCCCTAATAATCAATTGGCTCATTGCTTCAAACCTCTCAGTCAATTTTTTAAAAGATCATCCTAAAGAATCTTAAGAGATAGGACCTGATTGTAGGTCTTATCACCCAAAGGAATGTCATCATCAGGTAGTTAGTCATTAATCTCTTTAACCACCTCCTTTGCTTGGTTATTGGTAGTAAAGGATTGACTTTTATCCTTTTGAGACTGTGCACTAGTCAGAATGGCTAGCATTCTCCTTTCCATACCTTGGAGTATCTTGGTTAGGGCAGCCTTAGTCATGTACTCCTTTCTAGACACGGTGGCTCTTCTAGGAAAATAAATGGGGTATTTTGTCAGTTTTAATAAGAATTTATTAACTTATTTCAACTGACCAGTGAAAGAGGGATCTATTATGGCTATTGAAATAAGGTGTTAGTCATAATGCATGGATATGTATCCAATGTGATATATAATGCACAAAATGGTATGCATAATTTCATATGCAAACAAAGACAAATAAACCTTCTAACCTTATTACTTCTGCACATATGGTCAAGCATTTCGTTCCTAGGTGGGCTTGCTTAAACATCAATAGGGGATGCATAAGTTCAAATTTGGGCCGGATAAGGCCTAATGACCTCTTATAATGAAAATGCACATAAAAGCAATGGCCTATAACATTTAAGTTTTATTCAAAGTGGAATTAGGCTAGGTGCATTCTAGATAAAAAGCACAATGGATATCACCCAACTTTAAATGAGATTAAATGTAATAAGCCCATAGGACATTTAGAATAGAATTACATACATTTGAGGTCATACAACCTAGGAGAAGTTACTAAGCTTAAGTATATAGGCTTTATGGTTTAATCTAAAAGGTTTATGGCTCCTATAAGCAGGGTTCCCTCTTAATAGGTTTTCCTAATCAAGGGTAGTCATGACCGGCTAGTTCACCATTTGATATACTTAAAAGCATAAGGTTTATGAGTGATGGATATTCTAACAATCCCCTAAATCTGAGTTAAAAATTGGTTTATGGTTTACAACACCATACAAGGTAAACAAGATACAATTTATAAAGTATGAAATGAATGGGATTGATAAAAGTTACAATATTAAAGTTATATTATTTGGGCACTTTTAAATCTAATTCTCAATCCCTAATGGAGTTACCATTATAGAGGGATTAGGCAGTTGTGTTAGAGTCACCACCTGGCCTTACAATAAGACCTACTAATCTTTACTTAGAAAGGTTTGGTAATTAGATTTTATTTATGCCCCGATAATATACCTATTTTATATTATAATGTTTATTAACCCTATATCATGTAAGCAAGAAAAAATAATATAAACTATTCATGTCCCCTTTACACAGCATAAAAAGCAGATTGTGATAGTTGAAATTATACATAATCAATAAGGAATAAATATATAAAATATTCATCCATAAAATAGGCCATTCATTATTTGAAAAGTCACATGACAATTACCTATAATTCCATAGGAATTTATGGTAATTGCCTAATTCCCATCTTTAGGAAATTGGCCTTTGTTAAAATACATTTTTGTTATGACTTTTATTAAGAGAAATCAAAAACATTTTATGAGAAAAAGACAATTAATTTGGTAGAAAAACCATTAATGTGAGATCATTAATTTTACATGTAAAATAAGTGTAAATAGACCATAATTCAAGCTAAAACAAATAGAGCAAAAAAAGAGATGCATAACCAAATGGTATACAAAGAACATGCATTTTAATCCATCTCAGTGCTACCAAGTCCATGCGGATTAGATGAGTCTCACAAGTCAGTCCATCTGGACATCCTATATTATCTAATAATAGGTCTATCTGGACTTTCATCACCATAGGTCCATAACTTACACTCACTCTAGTAGAATGGTTAGAAACATAGATAAAGGTCCAGAGAACCTTATAACACCTCATATTTGCATGTAATTATGAGTTATAATCAATTAACAAAATGTACATGTCTAATTAACATGAGCAGTGTTTAAACAACCTCTCATTAGCATTGTATCTCTATTATTCTACAAATAATAGTCTATCTGGATAACATCTAACTTGGTATATCAAACAAGAGGGTTTGCACAGACTTAACTCCTTACAAAATGAGGTCTGTGTAGCCGCATGGCATAAATTCAAAATATATTTACTTGTATATAACTTATTAAAATAACTAAAATTAGATTACATAATAAACATCAATAAGTCTAGATGGTATGCAATATTCATGATTAAACATGAATGATTTATTGCTAACATTTATTAAAAAATAATAAAAAAAATGTGACTTTTATTACTTCATATAGTTATAAAAAATAAGTCCATGTAGACTATAACAAAGTAGCATACTTTAGATAATAGGTCCGTGCAAATTGAAATCCTCATAAGAGACTGTTCGTGTAGGCACTGATTATGAAACATACCATTGAATTAAATTCAAAACAATTAAACAATGCAATAACACATATGAACTTGTTACCTACTCCTATAATTACTATAGGGATTATAAAGAACCTCCTTATGTAGCCAATTAATCCTCGAAGATTATTAATACTTAAGGAAACAAAGAATAATAAGATGAATTGTAAAGGCATTAGATCTTACCTATTAATTAAACTCTAAGCAACAAGACTAGTGTTGTATTTGAAAGAAAATAAAGAATTTTTAGTGAATGTTTTGGACTTATAGAGAAAGCTTTTATGGTCGGGTTTGCTCTTGACTTATTAGTGATTCTTTTTTTTTTTTAATCTTATGATGATTTTATAGGGGTATTTATAGGGTTTTGGTGAGGTATTCCTATTTAGCTAAATGTGAATTCTCATTAGATTAGAAATTAAAATTTTAAAAGGAAAGCTAAATTTTGGAAGTTTTTCAAATAAAGGTCTATCTGGACTAGGTTTTAGGCAAAGAGGTCTATGTGAACCATGGGTTTGAGAGGTCTAATGGACCATGGGCTATAGGCTTGGATGTTTTGGGTTGTTTATTGGTAAATCCATGTGGACATGTAGTATTTGGTTTATGTAGACAAAAAACTTTTGTACTTTGTACAAACCTTGATTTTAGGTATTAATCTTATTACATGGGCTTGCTTTTGGCTATCATCATAAGCTCAAAACTTAGGTTCTTACAAATTATTAATTTATTTACCTTTTAAAATTCTAGTAAAACATTATGATGAATTTGTAGAATCATTTTATGAGATGATTCTTCCATATTTTGTAAACTTGTATTCTTGATTTGTATTAAATAAAATCTTCTTTTTAATTATTTAGTATTTTGTGTTTCCTATGTTTGTAATCTTGAATCTATAATCTACCATAATGAATGATTTGTATTTCATCAAAATCCTAATTTTAAATTGATTTGATCATTTTATTAGAAAATTTCATTTAACACTTCTATGAGTTTTTAAATTAAAAAATCTTTATTTTGATTTCAAAAATAAAAGTGTTTTATTGTCTTTTTTGATTGATTTATGTATTAAGAAACTATTTTCACAGTTTGTTAATACCTAAATCAGGTTTTATAAATTCTTATTCTTGTAATTGGAATTAGAAAGATTAAATCTATAAAGGGAAGAAAAAAAATGATGTATAATAAATCTATAAAGGGAAGAAAAAAAAGATGTACAATCATCCAAATGATCATGCACTCATTACCTAATAAACATGTGGTCATGGTCTCTAGAAAGGCAAAAAGATTCCATTGTAACCCGTTTTGATTCATATATGTAATTCTCATTGTGAAATTTTGTTTATGTGATCGAGAGTTCTAGAAAGAGTTATAAGTTTATTTCAACATCTTAAAAATTTATCCTATTGTAGTTTAAGTATTAAATTTAAATGTAGTTAGTTTATTTTGTTGTAACCATTATTTAAATTCTCGTTTAATTTTCCTTATAAATTTCATTAATGTTTTGATAATTTTAGGAAAATAAATTTACATGAATAAAAGAAAATAATAATTAAAAATGATATTTTAGCTTATTAATTGGTATTTTGATAATAAAATCAAAATTTGATTTTCTTTAATAAAATTAATCAAAATAAATGAATTTCACAATTAAAGGGACCAATGTCCTTAAATCCTAAAGAACCAAAGTCCTTAATAAATTGGTTTATTTTTATGATTGATTTACGATTTATGTAATTTAATTTCATGGTTTAATTTTATGCAATAAAAAGTGCTTGATGTGATTTTAAATTATTATATGCATGATTACAATTAAAATGGATTGAATAAAGATTGAAACCAAATGAATTTGAAAGGTATTAATTAGTGTACTTGAGTAAGAGTAGTCTTCTAAAGTTGAGGTTATTGTGTGGTTAAGGATTCGATGTGGGAACTTTTTTTATGAGATTTAGCAATCTAAGTTGTGACTTTGAACTTGCCTCTCATTTATGCCTTAAAATGATGACTCAGCTAAGGGCCCACTTGATTGAGAAATTGAATTTAAAAATGCCTTAATTTAATACAAATAATCTTTGATATTAATTTCCCACTCAAATTTGCATGCTTTACAAATTATGTTGCTATTCTATTTTGGCAACCTCTAAAAGAATGAACCTATTTTCACTTAATTTAGGGATATTTAGGGATGATAATAACCACTTTGAGTATTGTACCTTGAGTAAATGATGAACTAACCAATTGCTTACTTGTGAAAGGAAGACTTGTTGGGAGGGACCTTTGCTTGGAAGAACAATAAGCCTATAAATGAACCATGCCAAAACCTATGTAAATAATGTTAGTTGTCTGCCCTAGAGCTTGTGTAATAAAGACATTTCATACAACATGTGAACACCATTTATTAATGATATATGGCATTTCTTTATTACAAAGTGATCATGTTAACTTATTTGGTTAAGTTTAAACTTAAACTATGTAATAAAGTCCCTAGTATAATTATAGTACAAAAGTAATCATGCAAAAGGTCATGATGTGAGATGTTTATTACATGCTATCATAATAACACCAAAATTACATCTAGTCAAAGTATTAACATGATAGGACATTATTAATGCGTGACTGGGTTAAGTTGTAGTTCTCACAATCTATGAGCAAGGGGTGCTCAGAGTTAACATGTGTATGCTTGTTTAGGAAATAAGTATATTGGGTACCAACCATGAGACCATTCATGGGGATAAATGATCTATGTCAATGAATAAAGATCTCATTATATCAGTTGTGCAAATATCCTTAAACTTGAGATCACTAATTATTTTAAATATTAAGTGTTATGCTTTAGCTCTTATGCTTGTACTTTGCCATGAGGTATACATAGTTAGGAGTATGGGTGTAACATGAGGTCCTTAAAGGTATTTGAGTGATTGGTAGAGAATTCACCACCCTAGATCATTTAAGGGGGGATATTATCTCATAGTTCTAAGTGTTTATCTTTATTTAGAAATCTTCGGCTAAAGTGAAATGCAATGTGAATGGGATTCATAAAGGCAATTTGAGAATAAAGATAAATGCCATTAGAACATGTTCATGGCTTAATTAGACATACTTAATTAATAATTGAGTTGACATAAGTTCATACTCAAACCTAGATGAGATAAAGAATGGTGAAAGGAGTTTTATTACACAATAACTGAATATGAAAGGTTTAAGTCAAACCACTTAACTTTTTAGCACTTGGGAAGACTTCATGCTTAGTTACAAGCCTCTGATGGCTTGTATAATAGTGAATTTTTTTAATGGGAATTAATAATGATTTAATTAGATTAAATCATAGAATCTTAGTTCTACTAAGATTTTGATTCAATGTTATATTGCCAATGTGCTTTAAAAGCCCAAAGGGTCACACACTGATACGAGCAAATTGATGAGGTAAAAATAAAGAGTATTTAATGATATTAGATATCACTAAATAAGAAAAAAAAGAGAAGGCTTATTGGGCTTGGAGCCTAAGAGAAAAGTTAAAAACATTAATTGAGTGTTTTAATTAACTGGGTCAGAATTGGGCCTTTTTAATTAATTAATTAAATTCGTAATTTTATTTAGCCTTTTAGGGGTTGAAGGGCTAAATAATCTAACCTAGGGGTGAATAAAAATGGTATAAAAACCCTTCAAAAGTCATTCTCATAAGAGGCTTTTGACAAAGGGAACTATTCTCTGTTGTTGCCACAAATTCAATTTTTTTTAGCCTTCTCATCTTTCTTTCTTCTTGAATTTTATTTCTCACCAACACCTAGATATAAAATTCACATGTGTACCTTTTGGTGAGTTCTCTTTGATTTGCTACTGGTGTGGATACCTTAGAGGTGTTTCATTTTGGATCACTTTGGTTTTTGACAACCCGATGAGGTGTAAAGTTGTAAATTGAAATCAATAGAGAATTTATGGTAAATTTTTATTTTGTATAACTCTTGTTGGACTTCTATGGATGTTTAATTTCTGTTGTGCATGAGTCTATAAAAATCAAATAAGCCATAAATACTTTCTCTCAAGTGTATGATTATAAATATTTTTACATATTGCTTGACACTTGGACTCAAATTGTGAAACAAATTTAATCATTTTGGAACATATTCAAATCTATTACTCCTTTTTTATAACTAGGATAACCTAGGCACATGTGTTTTAATTCGATCTAATTTATCTAATAATTAAGGTCAAAATTGTTCTTGCTTTTCTTTAAATAATGAGTGTTATGTTGCCAATTTGAAACCATACACCATACATGTCCTTGCTTTTCTTATTAATGCTTGGATAAGCCTACTTAAGAAAAATTGGCTTTAACCATGTGTGGGGGAGTAATAAAGTTGGAAAGAGGAGCATGCTTGTTTTCATTTGAGACTCACACATATGCATATCATACATTCATATATCACAACTAACGCTTTATGTTGCATAACCATAATAGATCAATCATTGAGCCAAAAGTGGAAAATGGTACAAGAAGGTATATTGATAACAAAACAATTACATTACTACAAAAGACATATTTAATAACCTTAACCCAATGGTATAAGATGATCAAGATGCTCTTTGCTTCCACTAGAAATTTATCAATACATTAAATAATACCCTTGTCTTTTAAATGAGAAATGATGATTGCTATTTCCTATATTATAAGCAATATAGCTATACAAAATTATGGTATTTCTAATGTCATCATTGTATATTGTCACCACCTCTGATTGCTTTTAGGGCAATTTCCACTACTTTTAATGCAATAGATAAATGTAAAGGTAGAGTGTTAGTGGATGGCATAATTGAGAATGATGAAAAGCATCTTTTTGCTCAAGGGATAGGTTTGGCAAAATAGTTATCCCTCCTATCATAAAGCTTGTGACTAAAAAGGAAGACCCTTAATTAAGAAGTTGCAAGATTGATTAGACACTATATCTTAATTGGTCACCTGGGAAGGAGATTGTTCTAGATTACATTTACCTGAAATATGATGACATATTGCCAACTAAGATCAAAATGTCAAACACTGGGAAGTTTGATTGGATTATAAACTAAAGGGTTCATCTAATGCAATATGTTATTGCT
>CANXYI011311939.1:0-19162 GCA_948208565.1 Hura crepitans | reverse complement strand
CATACCTAATTCTTAACATAACACATTTAAAATTATTACTCATAACCATATACCATCAAATTAACCCATTTACACAAAAAAAATTCATCAACATACATACACATAACACTTGCCCTATATTTCAGCCACCACAACGAATGAACACAACCATCACATTCCCACCAATTAATCATCATATAATTCATGCCTAGCATGCATTTACACCTAACATACCATCACAAGCCATTTAAACATAATGAGCATTAAATTATATACACATACACACTTACACATCAAATTTAATTACACATACACATGCCAACATGAATACACTTATAATTAAGGTCAAAATACACCCAAATACTTTATTATACCTTGTCTTTTCCCTTTCCTTTGCTTGTCTCCATCTGTTCTACATATACATAATAGGTAAAAAATTAAAAAAAATACCCAAAAATCATATACACTTCTAAAAATGAATCTAACCATATTAATATATTCTTGGGCACCTCTAGACTATAAGAAAAATGTCAGAACCCAAAAACACTTACCCAATTGAAAAATGATCACTATTCATCAACTTCTCAAAACCTCAAAATCTTCTAATAAAACTTAAATCCTTAGCTTGAAAGATGATTAGAAGGTCATGGAGGGTTAGTTTAATGTCTTAAAGTGTTGATTAAAGGCTTCATTGAAGGAAGGAAGGAAGAAAATGAAGGAAAGGAAAAAGAGGAGTGTGCTGGCAATTGAAGGATAAAGATAAAGAGAAGAGGTTGATCACTATTCACTTATTTACTAATTTAAAGGCTCTTTTTGACCTTTGACTAGGTCAACATGATCAAAGGCTCGTATTCTTTTAATGTCATCCGATGGTTCTCCCTTTTTTCGTTCTTTTTCCTCTTCTTTCAAGGCTCTATAATCACTCTTAAAACATCATAAAATAATTCTAACACAATCCATGAACCCCGAGAAAACTTAGCTCGAAAATTGAGAAAATTCGATATAAATAATGTACTTTGATCTTTCCCAATTTTAGTAAAAATACTTTTTGATATTTAAAAATTCTAATTCCAGTGCCAATGGACTATTTGAAATGTATAAGTATCAGGTTGTATCAATTCTAGAATATTTTGAGCAAAAATTAAATTATTTTATGGTTCAGTTTTCTTTATGGCACTATTCACAAGACACTGCTATAAAATCTTCTTTTGCATTTTTAACTTTCTTAACAACTTCAAATAGACTCTAAATTTTGCCCAACATTATTTTATGATTAATACATTCCATTGGTCTAACTAGTGTGACTCAAGTTTGGAGAAATAATATTCATCTCAAAAAGTATTATTCATAAAATTCGGGATTTTCTAGGTGTTATAATTAATCTTAATTATGTCTACTTAATGTTATTTGAGAAATCATTTTTTAAAAGATAACTAATTAAACTAAAATATATATAATCCAATTGAAAATAGGAATTAATTAAAATAGGCAAAACTTCATTGATAAAATGTTGTTTATGTGTACATTCCACTTTTAAATGCCTTAAGGATCTCAATATTATACTTTAGGAGATTGACTATGGATTTTTAGTCTCCAGATCTCTCTATTTAAGGCTAAATTTACCTCAATCTCGAGTAACTTTAGGTGTTTAGACATTATTTTTCTCCAAACAGTCTTATGCTTGCCTTTACCGTTCCTCTTACTTTTTACTACTAAACCATTACATTTTTCTATTAGTACACCTGAGGGTTTAGATAACACATATCAAACCATCTTAAACTTCCTTTTATTTTCTCTAATGTGTGCTCCATGACATTTCTATCAAATGCATTTTTTTTTATCTTGTTGAATCTTATATGGTAACATATCTATCTTAACATTGTATTTCTACCATATTCATCATTTGAATGTGTTGAATTTTAGTCACCTAGCACCTGCTCCTTTAAAGCACATATGTGCTAACCATCATTTAATATAACTCTCCTTTTACATAACCAATTATCTTTTGTCAAATGCATTTTCATTTATCTTGTTGAATCTTATATGGTAACATATCTATCTTAACATTGTATTTCTACCATATTCATCCTATGAATGTGTTAAATTTTAGTTACTTAGCACGTGCTCTTATAAAGCATAATTGCGTTAACCATCATTTAGTAGAACTTTCCTTTTACATAATTATCTTTTGTCACATAGTACTTCTATAAAGCTTCTCATTAAACCATCATACTTAATTCAATGGGCTACATTTTTCCTTTATTATTCCATGCTCTCATATCATGTAAGTTGAATACTTAAAGTTGATGCACTTAGGCACCATTAGACCACCTAATCTCCTTTACCCACCATTCCTCTTATTTTGGCTAAAATTACAATGTATCAACTTTGCCTTGCTTAAACTTAACTTAAAAATTTCTTTTAAAAGCATCTTTCTTCTATTCTTGCTTTTAATTAACTCCCTCTATAGGCTTATCAACTAAGACGATATCATATGCAAACAACATACACTAAAGGATCTCTTTTTATATATTATTAGTTAAGTCATCCTTAAATAAGGTAAATAAAGTATGGGCTTCAAGCTGATCCTTGATATAAAACCTCTATTCTGAAAACTCCTCTGTATCTAATTTGACTTTTCACATATGCATAACAACTCCATTATACTTATCCTTATGAAATTTATATATTTAACATGAATGCATTTCCTTTCTATTACCCACCAAATAACTTTTCTTAACACTCTATCATAAGCTCTCTTTAAGTCAAATAAATACCATATGGTGTTTCTTTTTGTTCTTCTCTTTACATATCTCCATTAAACTTTTTAGCCAAATATAGTTTATTTTTCTGCTTAATAGTTCCAATTCTTGCTTAGCTTTAAGTGAATAAATTCAAAATTTTAATTCGAAATCAAGATTGCATGAAGAAAAAAAATTCAACTAGAGAGAAATTCTCAATTTTGTTATCTTGAGAAGTATATATAGACTTGAATAGCCGAACCACTATAAATCCCTTATGCAAGCTTTTTTTTTTCTCTACTCTTCAGAAATTCTCAATTGTGTTATCTTGAGGAGTATATATAGACTTGAGTAGCCGAACCGCTATAAATCTCTTATGTAAGCTTTTTTTTTTCCCTACTCTTCTCTATTTTGTTTGTGTTTATGTTTTGAAAACTTTAGTTTCTCAAGTTTGAAATTTTATCAAGATTTGTTTTCTAAATAAAAAAATTTAAGTGCCTAAATGAAAAGTTTTTGGCTTAAATTGATTTTCTCCAAACGTTTCCAAAATAAGTTATAAAATCTTGTAAATGAAGCTCGAAGCTGGTGATTGGAGCACGCCAAAGAGACTTAATTTTTCTCAATTTTCAATCATTTTTTTGAAGCCATTGGTGGAGAGACTTGTCAAGTTAGACTCTCCTCCAATGAAATATAGTTTATACAAAATGGAGCTCGTTGAAAATTTTCCAGCAGTTAACCAAGAAATATTTTGGCAACTCAAGAATATTTCGGCAAGAAAATTTTTGGCTAGAAAATTCTTCATAATTTTTTTAGAATAGTGATAAATTCAAATTTTTACTTGAAAGCTCAGTGAATAAATTCTAAATTCATTCAAATTATATTATTTATCGTGTTATTATGTAAATTACTAGAAAATTTATGTTATTGTAGGGATAAAATGGAATAAAGAGTAAAGTTTGATATTTCATGTTTATTATAATTAGAATTTTGAAATTAATTTAGTAAATTTAGATAATTAAATTAAATTGTGCAATAATTGAAAATATATGTATATCGAATTATTTTTATAATAAATATTAGAATATTGTTAACCTAAAATTTTAAGATTTGATGAGTTATTGTTGTTATTATTAATTGGCTAATTAAAAATTCAAATAACTGTGTTTGTGAACCACTCAATGTGTAATTATGCAGTTTTAGAGAGACTTAGAGTGTTGATATGAGTATAGAAGTGTTTTTAGATAGGTTTGGTCCTATGTACAAATAAAGAGATGTTTGTTTTATAGAGGACACACTAAGATGTTTGTTCTATAGAGGAGATGCTAGCGGATTTTTGGTTTATAAAACATTTACATTTTGTTGTAAATATATGTAGAGAGAGGTACTTTAAAGGACATAATCCTACATTGCTTAGCTAAGATATTTTTCCAAGTGTTTATAGATCACCTCAAAATTATGGGCTAGTAAAGAGTAAGTGAGAGAGATGGGCTCGAATGCATAAGCACTAGGCTAAAAGCCCAGTTTTTGTGCAAATCGATCGATGTGCCCCTTGCATACGAAGAAAATGCGAGGGCCCAATCTATGAGGACATTTTTATTTTGAGATTAATTATAATTTTCACATATTAAAATTAATTTTTTGCTTATTTGAACTAGTCATCTTTTTACTAAGTAAAACTAATTAGTCTTTTCCTAGATCTTTTTTGCAAATTTCCTTCACTATTGTGCAAATTTTCCTCCACTACCTGTTGTTACCTCCAAATTTTGCTTCTCACCTTCCTCCAACAAATATTGCACCACCTGTTATGCAATCTTATTTTTTTTCTATAGGTTGTTGTCTGTTAGCCTATAAATACTATTATTCACCATTTGATCCATAAACCAAAAATTACAACACCTCTTTTTCCTTCTTGTTTTGCTTGCTGAGTTTTGTATCACCTTACTCATTGTTGCTTCCTATTCCTACTTCATAGTAAATGAGCTTGTTGAATCCTAAGGGATACGTCATTTAATCTATTTGACCTATGGGTGAATTATCCTTAAAGATAGTGTCCAAATGGCTCAAGCTTCATATCAAATTCCTGTTATTAATCTAACATTCTTAAGGATAATATAGACACTTAGTCCTCTTCTGCTATTAGTGTTGCTGCTATTGCTGCTCCTGTTAGGTCCCCAACTACTGTTCATGTTGCTGCTTCTATTAGACTCATTATTTTCTAGTGATTATGCCACTTGTGCCTAATATTTCGTTTGCTAAGTCATTTCCAAATGTCTCCAAAATTGAAGTATTCTATAGAGATAATTTCAAGAGATGGCAAGAATGCATCTTCTCTATCCTAAACATGCATAGAGTGGATTTTGCTACCATCTAAATCTTATGCTAGATAGTTAGAGTTGTGGGTTCATGCAAATAAGGTATGTAGATACACAACTATTAGCACTATTTTTAATGAATTGTTTGATGTTTACCTTTCATACAAGGAAGCAAAAGAGATTTAGGATCTAATGATCACTAAGTGCACTATTGAGGATGCTAGCAAGCAAAAATTTGTCATTGGCAAATACTATAGATGGGAGATAACCAAGAACAAAAACATCAAAATGCAAATCAAAGAATACCATAAGATATTAGAGGACTTCAAATCTAAAAATATCACCTTGCAAGAGGAGTTTGTTACTGGTTTGCTAATTGAAAGGTTGCTAAAATCTTATAGTGACCACAAGAAACAATTGAAACACAAGTATAAACAACTATCACTTGTTGATTTGATCACACATATCATTATAGAGGACACCAATCAAAAGGAAATTAAATCTTCAAAGGCAAATTTGATGCAAGACAAAATTCACAAGCAAAATAAAAGATACGATAATAAAAGTTCTAATTGCAAGTTGAAAGTTAATAACCCTACCTTCAAAAAGAAGGAAAATTATTTTGTTTATGAAAAGCCAGGTCATCTTGCACCTTAATATAGAAAAAGAGCAAGCAATGACAATTCTCCCAAGCCAAAGGCAAATTTAGTTGAAGGAGATTATGTGATTGTTATGGTTATTTCTCAAGCCAATTTGGCGACTGGTGTTAAAGAATATGTTGTAGACTCAAGTGTACAAGGCACATTTGTGCAAACAAAAGTACTTTTACTTCTTACACTCCTATGGGGGATGGAGAAGAAGACATATACCTTAGAGATTCTTCAACTACCAAGGTTCTTAGTAAAGGAAAAGTTCTTCTCAAACTTACAATTGCAAAGACTTTAGCTCTCAATAATGTATTTCATGTGCCTAATATTATAGCAAATTTAATTTATATGGCTACATTAGAAAAAATTAGGGTTAAGGTATCATTTCAATATGATAAGATTATAATGACCAAAAATAATATTTTTATGAAAAAAGGCTATTATAATCAAGGATTTTTTGTACTCAACATTTTTAAAATTTTGAATGAAAATCATGTTCTTTTACTTACCTTATTAATTCATTTGATATATGGCATGTTAGATTAGGACATGTTAATTTCTCTTATGTTAAAAAAATGAAACAATTTGGTTTAATTACTTATTCTAATAGTACATACATGCAAAAATATGAGATATTTGCTGAGTCAAAATAAATTAAGAAAACTTATGTATCAACCTTTAGAGAAACTGAGCTTTTAAGTTTAATTCATTTGAATCTAGGAGATCTGAAACAAATAATGACTAGAGGCAGTAAAAAATATTATGTGACTTTTATTGATAATTTTTCTAGATATACTAAAGTATATTTGCTTAGAAATAAAGATGAAGCTTTTGATATATTTTTTAAATATAAAGTTAAAGTAAAAAATCAATTAAATAGAAAGATTAAAAGAGTTACATTAGATAAAAGTGGTGAATATGTTTTACTTAGTGACTTTTGTGAAAAATAAGGAATAATACATGAGATAACTCCACCATATTCTCTTGAATCAAATGGTGTAGCTGAAAGAAAAAATAAGACATTGAAAGATATAATAATTACATACTTGTTAGTTCTAATGCACCTGAAAATCTTTGGGGAGAAGCAATATTATCTGCTTGTCATTTACAAAATAGGATACCATATAAGAAAATTGGTAAAACATCATATGAACTTTAGAAAGGTTATCCAACTAATTTAAAATATTTAAAAATGTGGAGGCATCTTGCTAAACTTATGTTGCATGATCCTAAGAAAAGGCAAATACATTCTAAAACTTTTGATTACATGTTTATTGATTATGCTAAACATAGTATAGGTTTTTTGTTTTGAAAAATGATATGCATAATTATAATATTATAATTGAGACAAAAAATGCTAAATTTTATAAGGATGTGTTTCCTTTAAAAATTGATAATGTTTCTCATGCACCTATTAGATAAGTGTAAAATGCTCCTTTAACTTATTTAGATGTCATTTCTTTTTTAGATGCACCATTTTGGAAAGAAGCCATTAAAATTGAACTTGATTTTATTTTACAAAATAACACTTGGAATTTGGTTTTACCTCATAAGGTAAAACCTATTGGTTGTAAATGGATTTTTTAAAAGAAAATTAATCCCGATGGTTTTATTGATAAGTATAAAACTGAACTTATTCTAAAAGGTTTTTCTCAAAAGCAAAACATTGACTACTTTGACACTTTTACGCCTCTAACTAGAATTTTCTCTATTTGTATTTTGATTACTTTGGCTTCAATATATAAACTTTTTATTCACCAAATAGATGTTAAAACAACATTTTAAAATGGTGATTTAGAAGAAGAAATATATATAGAACAACCTGAAGGTTGCATGGTTTCTTGTCAAGAAAATAAAATTTGTAGACTTTTTAAATCCTTGTATGGCTTGAAAGAAGCTTCTAAACAATGGCAAGAGAAATTTGATCAAGTCTTATTAAATGATAGTTTTTCATATGTTGAAGTAGATAAATGTGTATATACTAAGCATGTTGGTAGTGATTAAGTGATTATATATTTATATATAGATGATATGTTGATCTTTATTACTAGTCTTAACTTAGTACATGAGACAAAATATTTTCTTGATTCTAAATTTGATATAAAGATATTGGTGAAGCAAATGTGATATTGGGTGTTAAAATCATAAGAAAATGTAATGGTATTATGTTATCACAATAGCGTTATATTGAGAAACTTCTTAGGAAGTTTAGACATTTTGATATCAAACTTGTGAGTACTCCTTATGATACTCACACTCAATTAAAGAAAAATAGAAGTGATCCTATTGCTTAATCTCAGTATGCATAAATTATTGAGGCTCTGATACATTTAATGAATTTTTTTTACCTGACATAGCATATGATCTATGTAGATTGAGCAAATATATGCACAATCCAAAATATGAGCATTAGGCTGCAATAGTTAGACTGATGAAATATTTGAGAGGTAACATGAACTATGGTATTCTGTATAGTGCATTTCATGTTGTATTAGAAAGATACAGTGATGCTAATGGGATTTCAGATTCAGTAAGACAAAATCTACTAGTGGTTATATATTCACTCTTAAGGGTGGTGCAATAGCACGAAAATCAGCCAAACAAACTATTATTGCTAAACCCACCATGGACTTGAAATTTATTGCTTTGAAATTAGTTGATAATAGGGTTGAGTGGTTAAAAAACTTCTTAGCAATCCACTAAGTGTCAAACCAATGCCTCCTATTTCTATGCATTGTGATTGCTAAGCGGCAATAGCCATTGAAAAGAACAAAACTCTCAATGGTGAAAATAGTCATATTCATTTAAGATATGAAGTGACAAAACAGCTACAAAAATATGGAATTATATACGTTGATTATGTGAAGTCACAAGTGAATTTGGCTAATCTTTTGACGAAATCGTTAAGTAGAAAGTTAATAAATGAAACATCGAAGGGAATGGGACTTCAGCAAATTTGAGACATCAATAATAATGGTAACCTAACCTATAAGATTAATGATACCATAAATTAGGTTCATATGAGTAATAACAAGTTATTAGTTGATCTATTGAGCACTATAAAATTATGTCTCTCCTGTGATGTAAATAGTGCAAAACTGCAATGAATGTGGGGATAAGTTAAACTTTTAATCAAATTCTATATCTTTATAGGTGCTGTATTAATTGCTATGTACACTTGATGAAATGACCTATATAAGTGTGGAGTGGGGGTGCCCTTATAACATTTGTGGCGCATTCTCTAGTGCACTCATGAAAACCAAACATGCATATGGCTTATTAGTGCATAACTACATTGAATAGTAGAGATTGCAAGATATAACGTGGTTGATAAAGGTGTTAGCTTACAAATTGAGTTGTAGGTTCATAGAAGCTTAAAGTTTCACCAATTATTTTATAGGTTATGCCTCATTATTTCTAATTCTAGTTTATAGTTTAAATATACCAAAATCAATGCATTATATGTAAAGGAACCTAGCAATAACCTGTTATTGTCCTTTTGAAATATGTGAGGAATTGTTATAAATATATGTAGCAAGAGGTATTTCAAAGGACACAATCCCACATTACTTGGCTAAGACATTTTCTGAAGTGTTTATATATCACCTTAGCTGAAAACCTAATTTCAATGCAAATTAGTTGATTTGCTCCTCCTGCACGCAAAGAAGACATGAGAGCCCAGTCCATGCGAAAATTTTAATTTCGAGATTAATTTTAATTTTCACATATTAAAATTAATTTTTTTTGCTTATCTAAACTAGTCCACTTTTTACCAAGTTAAACTAGTTAGCCTCTTTCTAGATTTTTTTCTATAGATTTTCCTCCATTATTGTGTAGATTTTCCTTAATTACGTACTATTACCTCTAAATTCTACTATTCACCTCCCTCCACCAAATATTGCACTACCTGTTATGCTACCTTATTTTTCTCTATAGGTTGTTGTCTATTAGCCTACAAATATTATTGCTTACCATTTGATCAATACACTAAAAATTACAACACCTCTTCTTCCTTTTTGTTTTGCTTGCTGAGTTCTATATCACCTTACTCACTGCCGCTTCTTGTTCTTACTTCACGATAGACAAGCTTATTGAATCCTAAAGGGATATGCGATTTAATTTATTAGAACTAGAGGTGTGCATATTTTGGGTTTAACCAAAATAACTAACCGAACCAACCGACATTTTCAATTCAATTCGGTTATTTCAATTCAGTTTTTATTTTATTTTTAAAAAAATCTATTATTTTGGTTCATTTCAGTTTTAAAAGTCAAAAATCATAGAAAAATTGAACCAATCAAATAATAATAAAAAAATATGTATTTTTTAATTATATAATTAAATTTATTTAAATTTTAGAGGTATATATTAAAAACGAATCAAAATATTTCAGTTAACCAAAATTTTAGAGGTATATAGAAATTTTAAAAATCAAGTTTAATTGAAATCGAATAGAATTGAAATATTTCAATTTAGTTCAGTTTGATTTTTATATAATTCGATTCAGTTTTTGAATTTGATTTTTTAGTAATTCATTTTTGGGTTCAGTTCGATTATTGAATCGAACCACCCGGTGCTTACCCCTAATTTGAATTGTAGGCAAATTACCCTTAAAGGTAGTGTCCACTTGCCTCAAGCTTCACATCAAATTCCCGCTATTAATCTAATACATTTAATTTAGTATAATTCATATCTTGAATGTTCTTCTTTATGTAGATTCTCCTTGGACTCAAGGAGATGCACTTTGGCAATATGCAATCACATATGTTGTTCTAAACTTGTGAGTTAATATTAGATGGTATTTTAATTTTATGTACGCATGTACATATTTTGTGTGTGTGTGTGAAGTGATGATTTTATTTTGTGTGAAGTTAAATGGATATGCTAGAACATGCTCTAGTAGGTAACTCCAGAACTATGCATGCATTGGTAATCTTTTGGGACTCATTTGAGAATACTCCTAGGCAATGATTATATGATGTATTTCTTGGATGTAAGTAATGCTAGACTATATGTTTAGTTAAGTTATATACTCGGTCCATCAACTGACTAGTTGTGTGTTTAATTGAGTGAGACTCTTGATCACTCAGTCTTTGTATTAAAAAGATCCATGTGGCTATTAGATATTTGAGGTTCAAGATTTTAATATGTCCACTTCCACTATTGTATGTTTTTGTGTTGCATTAAATAGGATTACATGCATGCATGCATGCATACATACATACATACATACATATATACATACATAATATGTGCATATGTTTTGCATGTTGAATTAAATGTTTTTAATAGTAACTCACTTAATGAGGTCTACTTAATTTAGTTGTTATTTTTATAGGTTATAATCAATCTCAGCTTTCTTTCATTAAAAGTATGAGTTTCTTTCTCTCGAACTTTATAAATGTAAACTTTTATTTATGTGTTGTTCTGGTTGTTTGTGAAATTTTAGATATATGTGGTTCTAATATATTGCATTTGTATTTTATATTTTTTCTAATTCCAGTATTGTTAACCTCTTACTTGTCGAGGCTGATCAAATTGAAACAACCAAAGACTCAACCTAAATCTCACCTCTCAAGTCCCAAAAGACGAGAATGAAATTAGAGAAATCATAAATCATTCCTATTTGATTAGCCAAGAAACAGTGAGTTGGGCACCACAAGTTAGGAGTCACCACCCAACTGGAGTTGGAAAATATCTTACTAGGGCCAAAACTAAAGCAGTTCAGAACCCTACTCTTATTTATACCTCAAGTTAATATGGAATTTCATATTAAATTTATAATTTTATCCTTTCTCTCAAGCAAGTTTCAAAATTAAAATAAAGTATTCAATCATATTGAAGCATAATAAAACATGCATATTTACAAAAGAATACAAGAAATTAAAAGAAAATATACATTAAATCGGGTAATTGATTTTCTTTGAGAATTTTGGCTCTTGCATGCCAATTTATGAAAATAGATTTTATCATTGTGACTTATATTAAAGAAAAATCAAAACCCATTTTATTAGAAAAATGCCGATTAATTAAGTAGAAATTGATTTGGTTATTTTTTTATAACGTGTAAAAATCTTTTCCTACCTATTATAATATTCATGGAAAATACATGAAAATATTCAGAATGAAAATTAAATTACATCATAATTACCTAAACATTCTAACCCAAAAAAAGGTAAAATTTACAAGGAAATTTTCTAAAATACATTCTAACCAAACAAATATAAAATTACATTAAAATTGCCTAAAATATTATCTAGCCAAAAATAATATAGAAATAATATAAACAAAATGAGAAAATCAGGAAGAAAATAAAGATTAAACAAAATAAATAAATTGAAACAAAATAATAAAATAAAAAGAGAAAAATACTAAAAAGTTAACTTCATGGGGTGTTTGATAAAAGGGAAAAGACTGGTTAAATAAAATCCCAATGAATCTCAAATAATTCACATCATAATAAGACACAATATTAGTATAAAAGAAATAAAGAAATCAACAAAAAGAATAAATAAAAGTACATAACATATACAGTTAAAAAATAATAAATAACATATGAATTAAATTATCACAATTAGTCAATAAATGGATGAAAGAGAGAATAAATTAAATCAAAAATAAAGAAGAACATATTATTAATAATGGACAAATAAAATAAGGGTATCACATCTAACTAATAAATGAGTACCTAAATAAAATAAGATTATCATATTTAACTGGTAAATGGGTAACAAAGAGAATAAAATAAAAGACACCAAGTTTGACAAGCAGACGGATGAAAAAGAAAATAAGAAATAAAAAAGAAAATAAAGCATGGGTCAACTCACCGTGTATAATTGCCTTTAGAAACGATCTTCAATTGACTTGAGAGAAAAAAGAGCAAATAATTTTGGAAAAAAAATTAAAATAAAAAAAGTATTTAGAAAGTGTTTTTCATGTTTTTAGGTGTACATTTACTAAGAAAAATTGACCCCTTGAACTAACGGGAGTTAAGGTCTTTATACACGATTTTCAAGATGGCAAACGACCCTTAGACTAACTGGAGTTAAGGTATTTATACACGATTTTCGAGATGGCAAACGGCCGTTTGCCTAAAAAGGAGTCCTACCTGGATTCCTCTTATAAGCCAAACGGTGTATTCTACTCATGGGGAAATGGATGTTTGGCAAATGAAACAGCCATTTGCACAATGCATCAAATAGTCGTTTGCTGGGCAAAATGATGTCGTTTTGTTCCCCAAGTGGTCATTCATTTTAATGCAATTTTTTTGACTTCGAAACATTTTTTTTTCTTTTCAAAGGCTCCATATTGCGAGGGCCTTTGCCCTTGCACCACCTTGGCGTTAGTGTTGGGTTGAGAGCTCAAGCCGCTCACAATTCGAATCGCACTACGAGCTTTTTAGGTCAGGTAAAAGTCTATGCTCAAAAGTTAATCATAATTTTAAAACTTTTAATGAACAGATTTTCAAATCAGACATTAACATTCCTATTTATCGAAACTTTTATCATTTGTTCATCATTAAGCAATCCGAACACGAGAGTACCAGAAATACAATGTCTACAAGTATATTATTTGTATTTTATATATCTTCTTATTTTCAAGTCTTTTTGAAATAAGTTTAGGCTTTTTACGATTTTGGAGGCCTTAAACCATCCTAAATTCGAACGCCAATCATGTCTATAGGCATGTTGTGACAATATGAATTTTTATTTTTCATATTCAAATATCTTATTAAATTTAAATAAATGTTAAAATTAAGTTATAAATAATTAAAAGAATAATGACAAAATTCTTTTAAAAAAATTAATGATAAATGAATTATACCAATTGTTTATAAAACAATATTGTTTATTTGCTTTGAATATTACGATTTATTTGTAACATTTTAAACATTTTTTTTTTTTTGATAATGCACCTTTTGTTCCCATTTTTAAACAAATTATCAACTTAATTTGTAATTGATTACAAAATATTTAATTTAAAAAATACATTTTTATTTAATCTATTAATTACTTTAATTTAATAATAAAAAGAAAAATTGATATTTTAAATAATAAATATATAATAAATAAATTTATATGATATAAATAAATTTAAAAATAGAAAATAAAAAGTTAAAAATAAAAAAAATTTAAACAGATTGGATGAAGTGACCCTTAACCAATCCGTGGGTTAACCAGTGCTTGAGTTCAAAATTTTTTAGATCATTTTGAGTTTATTCATTTTAAAATTAATTTGAATGCGAGCTGAAATTGAATTTTTAAATTGAGCCAAAAATTTATCAAATCTATTACTACAAGTTAATAACACGAAACTATTATTAAAAAAATTTATACTAAATTGATTTTTTAGTGTTTTCTTAAAATGTAGAAGGGGAAAACTTTTAATTTTACCCATGTAGAAAAGATTATTATAAAATGTAATTCTCTTTTATTTCAAAATTATTTCATTCCGTAACCATTTCCATTGAACTCCTTTTAGCTCTAGTCACTAGGATTTTCCTTTGGGTCCTCAATTCACTTTTTATTATCTCTGGAGAGAGAAAGGGTATAATAATAATAATAATAATAAAGAAAAGAGGAAGAAAAGCAGAGCAAAGAAACGGAACACAAATCTTCCTTCTCTCTCTTTTCTTTGTTTGTTCTAGTATGCAAAGCAAAGGGACACGAAAGTAGTCTCTCTCACATCAGCAACCGCCATTGCTTGAGCTTAAAGGCCCTTATCCCATTATTGGGGCATTACCCATGTCCCAGTAATACTCAATTATCATCTCAAAGCAAAAAAAAAAATAAAATAAAATCTTTAAAGTCGAAATAATGGATGTGAGCAGAAGAAGAGCAGGCGTTAAAACAACTGTTGTTGCTGGCTCTGTTTGGGAAAGCAGAATGAAGCTTGATGAAGTTAAAGGTGGAATTAAAGTTTTTAATGGAGATGCCAATACAGATGATAATAATTCTGAATCTGCCAGAAAATTGGTAAAGAAAAGTGTAGTTGGTGTTAGTGGTAAGAGAAAGACATGGAAATCTGAGAGCTTTGATGGGTCAATTCAGATTGCTAAAGGCAAGAACTGTGAGGAGCCGAGTAGAGAGTTGAGTGTTTCTGTTGATGGCATCAAGAAAAGCTCTATTCCAGCTAGAAAAGCTGCAAGATCTGAAGAAAAGAATGAGAAAAACTCAATTCAGATTAGAAATCCAAGATCTGAGATAAAAGAGGTTGTTGAATCTGATGTTCAGTTGAGGAAAGGTAAGTCAGATTCAATAAATGACGCAAATCAGTCTGGTAAAGATATTGCTATTGATAATGGAATTCAGTTAAAGAAAGATAAATCAGGCCCACAAAAACTTGTGGATGATCCAGTGGTTCAAGATAGTGGAATCGAGATGAAGCCACCTCAATCTGAGGATAACAGATCTCAAAAATCTTGCAAGGATTTTGGCATTTGCCAAGAAAATGTCATTTCCAATCAAGAGGATGTAGCCATTGAAGAAGAAGAAGAAGCAGAGAAGAAAATTGAAATTGAGATAGAGAAGAAGAGCCTTGACATTATGGAAATTAAATTGCCAGAAGAGAAGAATCCATTAAAGAAAATGGAAGCAAAATCAGAAGAACAGAAGCCTGTGAAAGTGGAAATTGGTCAACAAGAACAGAAGCCTAACAGTAAGAAAGTGTACACTGAGGAGAAAAAAGTTCATCAATCTAGGAATAGAGCAGCACCCACATCTTCAACTTTGAACAAACAAATTCCTCCGGTGATAAGAAGAGCAGAAATTTATGAAAATCTAGAAAAATTATCAAAACCCACTTCAAGTAAGAATTCATATTTCTTTTAATTTGATGTATTCATATTTCTTTTAATTTGATGTATTTTTTATTGTTCGTTGATCTAAATTCTTTTTTTGGGTTTGCAGTTCCAGTTAAGGACAATGAATACCAGAATTTCCCAGAAAGACACAACAAACTTCAAAATCTAGGTGAGAAGTGAGAAAATGAGAAATAATTTCTCGGAAATGTCTAATTCCTCAATTATTTTCGGTGCACTCCGCTCAATTTGAATAAATTTTTGCAGTGGATTTAGTGATGTGGAGGGACATATCGAGATCTGCATTTGTCTTTGGAATTGGTACATTTATCATAATGTCATCTTCCTATACTAAGGATCTCAATGTCAGGTCAGAAATCCAGATACAGAATTCAATGTTTTATTTTATTTTATTTTATAACTGAACTCTGTTTTTATTTTTATTTTTTTTATGCAGCTTTATTTCTGTAATTGCTTATCTGGGTCTTGTTTATCTTGCTGCCATTTTCCTGTACAGATCACTTATTTGCAGGTAATTTCATTATAGTAATAATCAAGAAATTAAGACTTAAAATTATGAAAATATTACCTTTAATTATTTATTAAATTAATTTAATGAATTCAGGGGAGTCATAGATATAGATGATACAATATATGTTGTGGGTGAAGAAGAGGCAATTTGGATACTAAAGTTGTTTCTGCCTTATTTGAATGAGTGCTTACTGAAAATTAAAGCCCTTTTCTCTGGTGATCCCGCTACTACAATGAAGGTAATTTCCCTCTTCTTTTCTTCCTAAAAATTCAATTTTCTTCTAAGAAAACACAAAAATGTGTTGATGAAACTGTGATATGGCAGTTGGCGGTGCTGCTGTTTGTTTTTGCCAGGTGTGGCAGCTCTATTACCATTTGGAAGATGGCTAAATTGGGTATGTGCTAAATTTTATATTCTTTTTAATCTAGTTTAAATTGTTAATGAGCTATGATTGAATAAAAAAAATTAACTTAGTGGCTTTTTACAACTTCTAGTTTACCGTCAATTTAATTTAATTCCAAGAATAAAAAAAAGTTAATGTTATTATAACTTACCTTTTAGTTTAAATTAAATATATGAGATGTTTTCTATAAACTAACAATATATTTTTTTTTATAAGAATTGCACCAATTTTTTAGAACTGAACTAAAACTAATAGGCAAATTTGTTCATAAATTAATTTTAAAATAAAATTCCATTGAAAAATTAATATGACAATTTGTATAATTGTATTATATGAACATTTTCTTCTTTTTTTTTTTTTTTTGAGAATGAGAATGAATGTGGAGATTACTTGGTATGCATATACTTATATTTACATAGGATCCCAAGCTATATTTTCCAAAAAAAAAAATTGAAAATGAGTAAAGAATATTTTGAGTAAAAAAAAATTATATGATCAGCATTAATTTCAATTTGCTCTGCTTTTTTTTTCTTTTTACTGCCTTAGGCTTTTTTGGAGTTTTCACAGTGCCAAAACTCTGCTCATCATATTCCACGCAGCTGACTGCATATGGTAAAATTCTTCTCTCTGTTTTGTCTACTGGCATTTGCATTAATTGGGTGATGATAGTCTACCGTTAGAACACAGCAGATATCTGTGCACATTTCACTCACGTGGGCCCATCACCAAGAATGAAAATGGTGATGACCCACCAGAGATTTTCTTACCAACCTACTACTTTCTAGACATTTTTAGTGGAAGGAAAGTCTTTGTCAGGTGCTGTAACGGCTATAAATGAAGGATAGCTCCTCCCAAGACGGTGGCCCTCCGATGGTGGTACATCTCTTGGGTCCCATGCCTTCACCAAATTACATCATTGCGCTCCCAAACCCTTCTATTATTTCTAATCTCGGATGCTAATTTGGCCAACCAATATCTAATCCTAATGCCATCAAATTCTTGTTTCCTCTGTGTAGTAGGACCCACCCATAATCAATAACAAAGCAAAGGCATTTTTGGGTCTGAAAATAAAAAGCATAAAATCCATTAATTATAAAATTATTCAAAAATCAAATTCAATGGACGCACGAATACTTTTTTTCCTAGAAAAAAGTCAATCATGAATTAGAAATTGAGTATTAATTTCATAAATTTAATATATACACGCGCAAATACACGGAGTTTTGTCGTCGAATTAATAGTAACTAGAAATTTTTAAATATTTAATTTTTTGATAAATAATATTACTATTATTGTCCTAAAAATATGATAAAGGTAAATTTTGGATTCGGCGGTTTCGAGACGCGTGGGAGTCATGCACGCACAAGAAAGCTGTAGCTTTGGCAATCTTTACCCTTGTATGGAATCTATCTTCAACGATTGCTCGTGTTTGGGCAGGTGAGGGTAGTTTTGTCTTTTTGTTTAATTAAAAGAATATCATAGCAGTCAAACTTATTAGTTTTTATTATTATTTATGATTCTAATATACCCTTTTGCAGTGTTTATGATGTTTGTGGCCGTCCGATATTATCAACAGTCTATGGAGTCTGATGATTGGGTAGTGGACGAAGAGGTGGATGCAGCAGATGATCCAACTTTGCAGGGACACAGTGAACCACGAATGGATGGACTTGGAGTTGGAGCTGGGCCCATTAATACGAATAAAGTGAAAAAGGGGTTTTAAAAAGGAAGAAGGGGAAAATAAAATTACATGTATGACAGGAAATAGGCAAATAATTTGAAGTTTTTAATATCGTTATTATTTTTTTTCATTAATTGGTATAGTTTTAATATGTAGGAATGTGAATATGCTGTTTGAGACCCCTCTTAACACTAATTACATGTTTTCTTCTTCATTATTTATGTTTCTATTTTCGTACATTAAATCCCACACGTGGATTAAAATGATTAAATTTAAGTCTAATTACCATACATTTTACTTATAATTATAAATAAAAAAAAATACATACTATTTGAAAAAAGACTTCTCAAATGGCTAAAATTAAGATCGAAAATACAAGAGTAAAAACTACCCTCTTTCGAAAAGATGAGACAATAAATCTGGATGTACTAATAAATTTAAAATTATGTTATATATCATAAAAATTAATTTAATATAGTGTAAAAAATTATAAATTAAAATAATATAATTGTTTTATAAAATTGATATAAATGGTGCAAAAATTTTGTAATAATTTAATATATTTTACTATTTAATAAAAATACATGAATAATTTAATGTCTAATAAAATTGTAAAAGTTAGATTGCAAAACTTAAAAGTATTATAATATATCAATAAAAATTTAAATAAAAATAAAAATATTTTGGTCTGGTAAGATTTAGGTAAGACACTTTATTTAAGTTCAATCTGGTACTAATTTTAAATATGAATTAAAGTGATTCACTTGAAAAATATCTTAATCAAAACTGAAAAAATTATGACGAATCTAGCCGGCTAGGTGAACACTCAAGTTGTTGGTTAAGTCGACCTAATAATGAACACGAGGGGTAAAGATTAGCCTCCCCGAAGAGGTGGTCACCTCGGCCTGGGAAAGGCATCTCAAAATATTTTAGCTAGGATTGATGATACATGAACAACTGCTGGCTTCTATTGACCAGGTCATGATTTAATACGCTTGTAATTTAGTTACATATTTACTGTTAAATTTAACCATTAATCATAAATAGTTAAATTTAAAAGAATATATA
>CANXYI011311803.1:0-11039 GCA_948208565.1 Hura crepitans | reverse complement strand
GTGTTTTAAGAAGTTCCGTGGTTTTAGATTTTCTTTTGGAGCTATGTAGAATTTTTGAGGATTTTTCTAAGCCAAATTTGTGTATGTTTAAGGCAAAAGGAAACCATTGAAGGAGAACATCAAGTTAGGCATTAAAGTGGTAAAGAAAAAGGTGTTTTCACACCCTAGCTATATGGAATAGATTCAGTTCATGTGTGTCATGTGTTTTAGTATGTGTTCATGTCTATGGAAATGCAAGTTCATGGTGTTATGTATGATTTTGATATAAATTAATGATATAACTATGTTAATGGTGTCAAAATAACATGATATGTATGCTTTTGGGGAAAAGAAACTAGGTGTATGTTTATGCACATGGTATGGCCCAATGGTGTACTTGAATGGCATGGCATGTGTGGTTATGCATATGACTTGTTAGGCATAGCATTGGCATGTAATTGTGGTGTATAAATAGTTTTTGGAAAGTGAGTAATAGTATTAACATGTATGTTATGTAAACTTGACCAATAATGACCTAAATGAGCATGTACTATGCACATAAATATTGGATAGTAAAATGATGCCTATATGTGTACCATAAAGTGGCATGATTATGTTATATGTTTCATAAAGGATTAAGGAAAGAAATGTTGTAAAAATGATGGATTTTGGATTGGTATGTTTAGTTCTATGAAAGGCACAATATTGGAAAATGACCAAATTAATAGTAACATACGTGTAAAATGACCAAATAAATAGTGATTTTGTGACCAAAGGCTAAAAATTTTAATTTATGTGTAATGTTGTATGCAATATAATTCCTTGGCATGATTGATATGAAACATAGTAAAAATGATTGTAGATGTCATAGTTAAGTAAGGAATTATAATTTGGCTTATTAGTTAGACACCCACTGGATGGTTTGACCATTCAATTAGGGAATTAATAGCTGCTAGGCAATTTGGTCCTCCTAGGATCATTGTTGTCTATTAGAGGTAGCAGGTGCAGCCATCAAGGTTTTGAGATGAATCCTGCACACTTAGTTATTAGGAGGTCCACTCGGGCTAATCCCTACTACCCACCTATGATGCTTTAGAGATGTGACTCAGGGTATTGGGAGATTCCACGAGGTTAATCCCTACTATCTCATTTATAAATATTAGGAGGTCTACTAGCTAATCTTGACTATCTGCCAGTTTGATATTGGTTAATCCATGAACTAATCTCTACTATCGAGTGAGGTCGATGCAGCTACTGAGGCCTAAAATGTGGACCATTTCACAGGATAGATCCCACTATCTGGTGTCTTAAATGTCGTCTATCTATTATAGGCCTAAACTGTATAAAACTTAACTATGATAATAGTATATGGGATTTGAATTAATAATATGGATTGTATTACTAGAATAGGGTAAATGGCATCTAAACTAATATCTTGCATGACCATAATGAAAAAATATCTATGTATATGTATATATGATTCACATGTGTGTTTGTATGTGTGACATACTTTATTGCATCTATTCCACCATTAAGTGCATACTTAGCGTGTCAGTGTTCTAATGTGTAGGCTATAGATAGGTAGCAATTCAGCTTCAGCAGGTGCTAGTGTTGCTAACCCAAAGTCCTTATTTGATATTCTTTTAATACTTTCTTAGTTTTATTAGTCTGTCACTCATGTATAGTAAATGTACAGTTAATAGTGCATGTGTACTTTAAAACTGAGATAGTTAAACTAAATGGCTATATAAACCTAGCTTTTAATGTATATATATATATTCTCAAGTATTGGATGTCTGTGGGTCTAAGATCCTATGTGTTTCTATGTGATGATGAAGATGTTTTGGAGGACCAGAAGGGTCTAAGAGTTAAGATATGGTTTGGTAATGGTCTAGAAGTGTTATTCTTATAGGTAAATTTTTGGTTTTTCACCCGGATAGCCATTATGCTGCCCAATTTTTTGTAAATGGATAACATACATATTCTAGACTTTTATCAGACTAAAATAGGTAGTAATAAAATGGTTACATAGTAATAAATGATAAAGGGTTAGATAAGTCAAAGTTAGTCAAAGTGACATGAGTGTTAAACGAATGGCCCTGAGGGAAAACCAAGGATGAGTGACCTCTAGAAAGTAGCACCTTTTGTCTATTTCCTTTGGGAATAGGCAGGGTGTTACATGAAAAAACATAGGAAACTCCTAATCTTAGTTGTATTCCTAAGTGGTATCTGCTCCATTATAGCTTGAGTCTTACTAAGATCAACCCTTATACCTTTTGCCGATGCTATATGACCCAAAAATTACACTTCCTTTAGCCAGAACTCACACTTGTTGAGCTTAGAATAGAGCTTCTGATCTGTCAAGATTTGTAAAACTATTTATAGATGCTTCTCATGCTCTTCTTGGTCTTTAGAATACATAAGGATGTCATTAATGAAGACTACTACAAACTGATCTACAAACGGCCTAATAATCAGGTTCATAAGATCCATGAATGCTATCGGTGCATTAGTTAACCTAAAAGGCATCACAAAGAACTTATAGTAACCATATCTAATCTTAAAAGTTGTCTTGTGTATATATACCTCTTTCACTCTCAACTAATAATACCCAGATCTAAGATCAATTTTAGAGAAGACATCGACCACTCTAAGCTGATAAAAAAGATCATCAATATGTTGTATGGGATACTTGTTCTTGATGGTTACATTGTTCAATTGCCTGTAATCCACACAAAGCCTCAAAGAACTGTCCTTCTTCTTGACAAACAAAACATGTGCTCCTTATGGTGAAATACTCGATCTGATGAAACCTTTATTAAGAAGCTCTTGCAACTATATCTTTAACTCCTTTAGCTCTGTAGGAGCCATCCTATACGAAGCTATAAAAACTAGTATTATGCCTGACATCATCTCAATATCGAATTCTAACTCCCTTTCTGGTGGCAAATCGGGTATTTCATCTGGAAAAACAACCTCAATCTCAGCCATAACAGGAATCTAACTTACTTCTAATACTTCATTTTTAGTGTCAACCACATACGTAATGTAAGTTTGATAACCTTTTCACATCATCCTTCTAGGCATAACCATTGATACTATATTATCTATGCAATCTGATATCTCATTAATTAATGTCACTTCTAACCTGTCACTAGCATGTAACATGATCCTTTTCCTTTTGCAATCCACCATAGCATGATACTTGAATAACAAGTATATGCCTAAGATAAGTTCGAACTTATTGAATGGCAATTCAATGAGAACTACCAAGAAAACATGTCCTTGTGCTGACAAAGGACAATCTTTGTATACTTTGTTCACTATGATGTGTTGTCCTATAGGATTGCTAACTATCATATCAAAACCAAAGTCATCTAACATTAAACCCCAATTTATAACCTGTGCTATACAAATATATGAATGTCAGGACCCCAAGTCTATTAATGGTAAAGCAAGTAAATCAAATATATAGAAAATACATGTTATAACCATTAAAGCGACTGCCTCCTCTCTAGCCCGTATGGCATACTTCCTAGCTGTAGCTCTACTTTCTAACTTGACTTTTTGATAGGCCCCAGCTTTGCCCCTAGTGTCTCTCTTCTATGATGACTCCAATGGTCTAACCAGACAATCTCACTAAAAATGCTCTTTAAAGCCATAACCCCAATAAACTCTTAGCGTAGCGTGCTAATATACACCTCAGTGTCTCTTATGGTAAGTCTCACAAGTTAGTGTTGGCACACTACCTGTAGTAGATCTAGCAGCACCTGATATTCAATTCTATGCTCTAGAACCCTATCCTGACCTTTAAGATTGATCTGACTTCTTGCTCTATTATTGCCTTGACTGACCCTCTTTTTATGTCTTATTAATTGTATAACTAGAACAACCCTATCCCTTGCCATAAGATCTCTTCTTGAAGCTATCTATCTTTTATCTCAACTGATATACCATCTGTACAGTATGACAAGCTGGTGTCAAGGCTAAAAAAATCCCTAATCTATGTTGCAGCAACTTGTTGCATAATGTCTAGATTCAACCCTTTCTCAAACTTCTTCTAGCGATTTTCCTCTGTAGCCACCACTACCTTAGCATATCTACTCAAGCGAGCAAACTCCTTTTTATATTCAGATATAGTTCTATGCTTCTACCTTAAGTCCATAAACTCTTAGTATTTCTGATCCATGTATCAGTTATGTATTTCATCTTGAATTCTTAAAGAAAGAACTCCCAATTAAGATCAGCAGCCATCTTGTGATTTATAGTGTCTCTCACTACTTTAAAGCTTCCTTTTACAACATAAAAGTAATACACATTGTATACTCCTCCTGAGGACACTTCAATTGCTACATAATCTTGAGCATCTGATCTAGCCAATACTCAGCTCTACTCAACTCATCCAACTCCTCACCTTGAAAGAACTCACCCCCGTTTTTCACTAACCATTCCATGTATATCTTCTGAAAAGCTTACTGTTCTTGAGGTACTGAAGGTGGAATTGTGTGAACTGTAGCAACTGCAGTAGCAGTAGCCACAGTTACCTGCTTGACGGACTCTAACATTGTCTACAGCTAACCTTGCTATCTATTGCAGCATGTCCTGCATTATTAGAGGTCACATACTCAAGTTATGCCTTGCCTTGTCCAAAAGCCATTAGAGCATGGCTCTCTACTTCTTCCTCTTCATTTCGGGTAGTACTACGACTCATTTTTGTATATATAGGTAAGAGAAATAGATTATGAACCCCATATGTAAAATGTTATGATGTAAGCTTACTATAACTCTACAGTGCTCTTATGTAACCCATAGGTTTAGAGGAAAGCATAAATTAGAGCTCTAATACCACTAAGGTGTGACGCCTTCTACCCGATCCATACACTAGCCTCAAATAGAGAGTGCATATGTAAACTGATATCCAATTTTGTTATCCATAAAATCCTATTAAATTAAAACTTTTATTAATTAAAACATTTATCGACTTAAGGAGTTTTAAAAACATGAAAAACCATTTCGTAAGCTTTATGATACACCTAATGGGGTTATCATGTCAAAAATTTGGCAGTATAATGACTATAACGCGATATTTTTCCAAATAGTAAACATATTAAAAACACTTATAAAATGACATACAACATAACACAACTCTAAATGGGTCCTCCTAACCCTCCAATCATCATAAAAGCAACACAGAGCCTCAGGATCATCACAAGCAACATTCTCACATGTAACATCAAGAGATATCATACAAGTCATGCAAGAAATATAAAGCTTTTGAAATAAATATAGTTTAAGTTACAAAATCGACCTATGTTTATAGATTAGGCCTAATCCCTCTAGAATCACAAGAGCACCACTATCTATATCTACTTTATCATCATTTTACAAAATCAAACGAAAAGTACCCAAAATGGGTAGTCTTCATGTTTGCCTATAGGGTAGAACCTTTGGCTTTAATCTACTACTCAATTACCTATACATCACAAACAAAGCAATGCACTAAGCTTTTCACTTAGTGGTGTAATCACTTCAATATGAATATGCCAATTATATCATATAACTATTCATTTCATATCAATTATATAACATGCTATCAATAAGAAGCATACAATACGATTCATAAGTAAACCAATATTATACTCACACTTATAACATAACTATCATTAACACAAATAAAATGAGCCATGAGCTTAACATGCACATTTATCTCATTATAATAAGCACATAATATTTTAAGCAATTATAGAAAACTTAACAACATACATTTCATGTCATAGCCTCGTAGTCTATGCATTAATCAAATTTCTAGTTTCACAAACATCTTTATTCCACATTATTATTTTAAAGTCTTTATATTGTTTAACTAATGCCCATATCAAAGAGACAATTATCTAAGGCTGGATAGTGGATATCATTAGCCTAAAGGCACTCACACTCATAGGTATGTAGACATATGTAATGCCCATAAGTCAAAGTTTCATGAACAGTACCTCTGTGGCATAAGTAGTGTTCCCTATAGGTCAGGGCACCTTAATAAGGCCATAAAGGGTTGTATTAGTTATAAAAGTTTAACGGTGCTGAAAATGGACAAATGAAATAATTTAAAATTTTAGCAAAACCAATAAATCATTTTGGGTTAAGAACTATTGAATAGTGACATAAAATATGGTTGTGCTAGGACAGCCCTAGGATGTACCTAGACAGACCCAAAAAATACTATACTCTAAACCTCAAAATTTGAATCTACATAGTGGTGAAGGAATTTTTATTTTTTGAGATCATTTGATATTTATTTAGAATATTTTATTTTAAAAAGTGAAAAGTAACTATAGCTGTTGATGGAATTTTGACTTGAAATTTTATGAGTCTCTTAATAGTACTAATCAAGGATTTTTAAAACTAAAATGGCTATTTTTAGAGGTCTAGAGAAATTTCTATGAATTTTTGAAGTTTTAATGAAAATTGAGAGAATACAAATTGTTAGATCACCATGTTGGGTGATATGAGCAGTCTATCCCATTAATATATAAAGGGGTGCACATATGGGAGTGCCATATGTGCTAAGATTTCCTTCCTCCCTCTGAAAACCTCCCAAAGACAATGCTATCTTTATATTCTCTCTCCTCCCTTTTTTCTTCATTTCTCTCTCCTCCCACTATTAAATTTTACACTTCATATATATTTTTGACCTCGATAGTCTCCTTAAGCTAAGTCCACTAACAAAATGTCAAAAAAAGAAGCTAGAAAGTGAGATTTTGCTACTTGGTGAATAATGCTAATTTTGGGTGTAAGTGTTTTAATTCTATTTTTTTTATTTTTGTTTTAGGTAGCCTAGGCTATTCTAAGAAATCCTATAGTTTTAGATTTCAATTAGGAGTTGTATAGAATTGTTGAGAATTTTTCTAAGGTAAAATCCTTTATGTTTAGGGCAAAGAAAAGGTGTTAAAGGAGAAAACAATCAAAAGCCTTCAAATGGTGGAGAAAGGGGTGTTTTCACACCCTAGGCATGTGGACTTGACTCAATTAATGCATGCCATGTAGTTTTGCATGACTTTCTGTGTGTACATATGTATGGAAATAGTGAAATTTAGTGTTAGGCATATAATTGATGTAAATGAATGGTTTAATTACATTAATGGCACGAAAATAACATTGTATGCATGATATGGGTGAAACAACTAGGGTTTAGGTGTGTGTACTATGTGTGGTTGAATGGTATACATATATGGCATGGTAAATGTATTCATGTGTATGGCATGTTAAGTATGGCATTCACATAAAAATGAGAAACAAAATTCATGCTAGGAATATGAATAATAATAATAAGATGTGTGGAATGGTAGCTTCAAAAATGGTGACCTAAAATGATGTGTAGTGGTGACATAGGTAATGATATGTGAAATGGTGATTGTATGTGTACGAATACTAGCACAATGAGGATAAATGGATCAGTGATGATTATGGGATAAATTGGCTACAAGAAAAATGAATTTATGTTTGGTATGATTAGAGATATGGAAAGCATGATGTTAGAAAATGACCAAATGAATAGTAATTTATGCGAAAATGACCCAATGAATAGTGATTTTATGGCAAATGACCTAAAATGGGAAATTATGTGTAATTGTGTGTAAAATAAATATCAGTGTTGTTAGTGACATGAGGTAAGGTGAAAAATGAATAATAACTACATGACTAAATAATGAATAGTGCATTAGCCCATCAGTTAGACACTCATTGGATAGGTTGACTAGACAATTAGGGAGTTAGCAACTGTTAGGCAAGTTATTCCTTTTGGGGCCACTGTTGTTTTAGGTGATGGCGGGTGTAGTCGCCGATGTTCTGAGGTTAAACCCTGCACACTCGGGTATTAGGATGTCCACTTAGGATGATCCCTACTACCCATTGGCTTTATGTGGATATTAAGAGGTGCCACGGGTCTGATCCCTACTATCCACCCATGTTGTATTAGAGATATTAACTTAGGGTATTAGGAGGTCTTATAGGGCTAATCCCTACTATCCCACTCATAGATATTAGGAGGACTACTGACTGATCTATGCTATCTGTCACTCTAGTATTGGGAGGCCTACAAACTGATCCTTACTATCGAGCTAGGTAGGTACAGCTACCGAACCTTAAAATATAGGCCATTACACAGGATAGATCCCACTATCCGGTGTCTTCAAATGTAGTCTATCTATTATAGGCCTGAATGACATTAGACATAATAAAGACAATACTATTTGAAAATTAATAATAGCAATTGCATAAATACATGGATTTAAATAATTAGGATGATTAAATGGTGTACAACTAGTTATTTGCATGACAAGGCACTATAAGGCATAATACATAATTGGTACCTAGTCTAATAAATCTACATGGAAATGATTATAATGTTTGTGTATGTATACATATGACCTTATATGTGTGTTTGCTTTTATGAAATGTATTTATTGTGTCAACTACACCATTGAGTGTATACTCCGTGTGTCGATGTTTCAATGCATAGGCTATAGATAAGGTAGCTATCCAGCTTCATCAATAAAGCATAATTATTCTTGAGTTCCTTTTTGGTACATTTTTATACTCTTATTGTTATGTTATAGAATGAACTCATGTATATTGGGGTTAGAGGTAGTTAGTGGATATATATTCTAAATACTTATAAAATACGCTATATACTTTGTGTAAGCCTAAACTTATGATGAAAAGATATACCTGTGTTGTTATTGGAAAACTGCGGGTTTAAGACCCTATGATTTGTTCTGTGACTATGGTTGATGTTGTCTTGGAGGACCAAAAGGGTCCAAGAGTTAAAGATTGAGATTGTGATATGTATAAAAGTGCTTTTTGTACAAGAAAAAATTTTGGTTTTTAACTCGGGTAGCCGTTATGCTGCCTAAATTTTTATAAAATAGATAATAGGCATAAACTAGAGTTTTTATCAGACTAAAATAGATAGTATTAGGAAGTTATACAGTAATAACCACTAGCCAGTTAAGATAGAACAAAAATGTCTAATATGTCTTAAGTGTTAAATGAAAGAACCCTACAGTAATTTAAGGATAGGTGATTTACAGTAAGTGGCACTCTTAGTCTATTTCCTTCGAGAATGGGTAGGGGTTGTTACATTTAATGGTATCAAACCAAGTTTAGGCATTCCTAAGCATACTACACATAAGTGTAAAGGTCTAAGATTCTGTATTTGTGAAAAGACTACACTGCATGAAGCTGATAAGTTATTTTTTGTACAGTGATATGCGATGAGTAAACAAATCGCACCAGGACGAGGCAAAGAGGTGGCTAGCCATGCTTCTACCACCATCTATGGCCTAGAGGTGAGTGTAGCCATATTAAGGCTCAGTGATGATGCACATTAGCCACCACCACAGCCATAACCTTAGGCTTAAGCCTCACCAACATTGTTGCAACATATAGTAGAGCTGTTAAGGCATATTACTGCTCCACCACCACCTCCACCTCCATCTCCAGCTCCAGCTCTTGCACCAGCTCCACTAGCCCTAGTAGCATTGTAGAAAACTTATCTAGAGAGTGAAAAAGATAAGGGCAGTGGACTTCTTAGGTGCACCGGAGGACGATATTGCATGAGCTAAATATTTGTTAGAGAGAACCATCAGGATTTTAGAGCAATTGGAATACACAGTGGAAGAATGTGTGAAAGGTGCTACCTTTCTCCTTTAAGAGGAAGCTTTCCACTGTTGGGAGATAAAAAAAGAGGAAAAAAGTCATAATAGAGCTTACTTAGGAGTATTTTCTAAAGGAGTTCCATAAAAGGTATATTCTATAATCTTATAAGCAAAAAAGGAGACATGAATACCTAGACCTGAAAGAGGGGCAGAGGTTAGTGTTAGAATATGAGAAGGACTTCACTCGCTTGAGTAAATATGCTTAGGAGTTCTTACATGATGAGGAAGAATGTTGTAAAAGGTTTGCAAAGGGCCTCAATGTCAAGCTATGGATGTAGATTGCCACCATAAAGATTAGAGATTTTTCAGAGTTGGTAGCTGTAGCTCATGACATAGAGGACATGATGCAGGAAAAGAGGGGGTTATTTTAGAGGAAAAGACCTTTGCTATTGGTCAGATGAGTTCAACTCCAGGAGGGGGCAATAGATAGAGGGAGTTTCACCCTAGTTAGCAGTCTCAGAGGTAGTTAGGACAATAGTCTTAGAGGTAGGCCCTACCTTAGAGGTTAGGTCAGGCCATTCCTCTTAGACCTCAACCATCATAGTAGGCCTCGAGTGCTCTAATGTCCATAGCCAAAAGTGCACCTCCAACATGTAGGAGTTGCAATAAGCGACACTAGGGGCAATGCTGGTAGGATAAAAGAGGAGAATGCTTCGTATATAGAGCCTGAGATCATTTTCAATAGGAGTGTCCTTAGAGACAACCTAAAGCTACATAGACCCAAGCATTAGCTGCAGCAGCACCCAGTAGAGGACCGAGATAGACGATGTAAGAATAGCTGAGTGCCAATCAGGTGATGAGGTTAAAGGCTAGTGCTCTAGCATGGTAGTACAGTATCTATACCTGAGAGGAAGCTAAAGTACCAGATGTCATTGCTTGTAATTTTTACTTATTTGATGCACTTATGTTAGCATTAATTAATCTTGGTTCCACACATTCCTATATTTTCACCACACAAGTACGACATAGGGGACTAGAACTAGAGTCTATAGATTTAGCCATCTAATTGAGCAACTTGATTGGTCAAAGTGTAATGGTGAATACAGTTTATAGACACTATCCTTTGATAAATAAAGATCAAAAGTTTCTAACAGATCTGATAGAAATTCCCTTTCATGAGTTTGATGTCATACTAGGTATAGACTAGTTTTCAGAACATAAGGCAGTGATTGATTGTGAGAGAAAAAGGTTAAGTTTCCAGACAATAGACAGATAGGAGGTGATAGTTATGGTAAAAAGAAACTCATTATCTAATATCATTTCATCCATTATAGCCAGGCGACTCATTCAAAAAGGATGTGAAGCATTCTTAGCTCACATGGTAGATACCAATACCATAGCATACTA
>CANXYI011311773.1:0-11900 GCA_948208565.1 Hura crepitans | reverse complement strand
TATATAGAGCATTTTATAGCTTTCGACTTTTTTATAGATGCAAACTTAAGTATAAATTTAATCCTGCAAAGTTTGCCTGACAATTATGCAAGTTTTATGCTTAATTATCAAATGAACAAGATTACATCTACAATTCTAGAGCTAATTAAAATGCTTAAAACTACTGAAGATTTTGTTAAGAAATAGTCTTCTAAGGCTATCATAATTGTCAATTCATCTTCTTCTAAGGGCAAGAACAAGAATAAGAATAAGAAAAAGACAATTAGTACCCAAGGTGGGATTCACAAGAAGAAGGGAAAACAAGTTGTTGTTAGCCCTTCAGCTGATAGAGAGAAGACTACCACAAAAGGCATATACTTCTATTGTGGAAAATCTAGGCATTAAAGGTGCAACTACAAGACCTACTTAAAGTCTCATGAGAAGGAAAGCAAAGAGTTGCTTCAACTTCAAGTAATAATGTAATTAAAATTAATACTAGTACTTCCATTGGTAACCAAACATAAGTTTTGGATACTGGATGTGGTTCTCACTTAGTTTCTTCAATGTAGGGACTAAAGAGCAGTAAGAAGGTAGAAAAATGAGAGGTGGACCTGTGTGTAACAAATAGAGCAAGAGTTGTTGCATTAGCTATAAGATCATATCATCTTGTTTTACCTTATAGACTTGTATTAATTTTAGACAATTGCTTTTATATTCATTCTTTATCTAGAAAAATTATTTCAATTTCTTGTCTTGTTGAACAAGGTTTTGATATTTCCATTAATAAGAATAAGGGTTGTTCTATTTACTTGGATAATGTGTTTTATTGCTTAGGTACAATATGTAATGGAATTTATGTTTTAGACAAAGATAAAAAGTGCATTAGATTAGCACTAAGAGATTTAAGATAGATAACTTGATGACAGCTTCTCAATGGCATTGTCACCTTGGCCATATAAATAAGAAATATATAACTAAGTTACACAAAGAGGGTAGCTTAGGATCATTTGATTATGAATCATACAATACATGTGAGTCTTTTTTAAGAGGCAAGATGACAAAATCAACTTTTTCTAGAAAGGGTGAGTAAGCAAGTGAGTTATTGAAACTCATACATATAGAAGTATATGGTCCAATGACAACACATGTATGTAGAGGTTTCTTATATTTCATTACCTTTATTGATGATAACTCACAATATGGGTATTTGTACTTGATAAAGTACAAGTCTGAAGCCTTTAAAAAGTTCAAAGATTTGAAAAATGAGGTTGAGAAACAACTTAACAAGAGTATTAAAACTCTTCAATCTAATTAAATGGGTGAATACTTAATTCAAAGATTCTAAGGTTATTTAAGAGATAGTGGTATATTATCTCAATGGACTCCTCATATACGCCTCAGCATAATGTTGTATGTCAAAGGAGAAATCGAACTCTATTAGATATGGTTTCATCTGTGATGAGTCTTATAGACTTACTTAAGTCCTTTTAGGAGTCGATTGATGTTACACCATATGAGATATGGTATAACAAGAAACCTATTCTTTCATGTATCAAGATAAAGGGATGCCTTACATATGTGAAGAGAATATTGTTAGATAAGCTTAAGGCTAAGTCTGACAATTGCTTGTTTATAGGGTATCCAAAAGAAACTTTAGGATACTAATTCTACCATCCTTTAGAACAAAAACTATTTGTTTCAAAGCATGTAATCTCTCTAAAGAAAGAGTTTCTCATGAAAGATAGTAAGGGTAAAATCAAACTTAATGAAGTTAAAGATCCACAAGCTAAAGTATATCAATTGACTGATCCTAATTCTAGTACTCATAATGATGAGATAATAGAAGAACCTATAGAGACACAAGTTCCTAGATAATCTACTAGGGTCAGAACTATTCTAAAAAGATATGGATTTCTCATGGACCAAGATAAAGAGGTCACTAAAGTAGAAGACCATGAGACCACTAGTTATAAGAAGGTTCTAAATAGTTTAAAATCAGACTTTTGGCTTAAGGCCATGAAATTCGAAATAGATTCCATTACGATAACCAAGTATAGACCTTGGTTGATCCACCTAAAGGGACAAAACCCATTAGGTGCAAATGGGTCTTTAAGAAGAAGACTGACATGAAAGGTAATGTGATTACCTATAATGCTTGATTGGTAGCAAAAGGCTATCATTAAAGATAAGGAATTGACTTTGATGAAACCATTTCTCTAGTTGCATTTCTTAAATCCATTCAAATTCTACTTGCAATTACTACTCATTATGATTATGAGATTTGGCAAATATATGTAAACATAGCTTTCTTTAATGGAAAATTATTAGAGGAAGTGTATATGACACAACCTGAAGGTTTTACATCAAGAGATGGCAATTAGTTCTGCAAGCTTCAAAGATCTATCTATGGATTAAAGCAAGCATCTATGAGTTGGAACATTTATTTTTGATAACATAATCAAAGAGTTTGGTTTCTTATAAAATATGGATGAACCATGTGTTTATAAGAAAGTCAGTGGGAGTGCAATTATTTTCCTTATGTTGTATGTAAATGACATACTATGAATAGGAAATGATGTCTCTATGCTCTAGTCAGTCAAGATTTAGCTAAGCAAATAATCCTCCATAAAAGACCTTAAAGTAGCAACCTACATCTTAGGGATTAGGATCTATAATGATAGATCTAGAAGGTTGCTTGGTCTTTCACAATAGATGTACATGGACAAGATGCTAAAGAGGTTTAGCATAGATCTCTCCAAGAAAGGTTATATTCCTATGTTATATGGAAAATACCTTTCAAAATCTATGTCTTTTAAGACACAGGAGGAGAGAAAGCGTATGAGTAGGATCCCATATGCTTTGACTATAAAATCTATCATGTATGCAATGTTATGTACAAGACTCGATGTAACATTTACTCTGAGTGTCACGAGTAGATTCTAATCTATTTATAGAGAGAAATATTAGGTGGCTGTGCAGAATTTCCTTAAGTACTTGAGAAGGACTAAGCATCTATTCTTGATTTATAGAGAAGAAGAGTTGTAAGTTAGTGGGTATACTGATGCTAGCTTCTAATTTAATAAGGATGATTGTAAATCTCAATCTGGATATGTATATATTATATGTGAAGGAGCAAGTGTTTGGAAGAGTTCTAAATAGGATACAACTATAGATTTTACCAATAAAGTCGAATACATAATAGCTTACGATGCAGCTAACGAAGTCATTTGGATTAAGAAGTTCATTATAGAACTTGGAGTTGTACCATGCATTATTGATCCAATACCACTGTATTGTGATAACAATAGGGCTATTGCACAGGCTTGTGATCCATAATCTAATCAATGATCTAAACATGTTTTTCGATGCTACCATCTATTTAGGGAGATCATCAGTAGATAGGATGTGAAACTTGAAAGGGTCCTCACAGACACAACTGATCCTCTCACAAAGGCACTATCACAAGGAAAGTTTGATCAATGCGTAAATGCAATGGGCATTAAGTTCATGGGTGATTGGCTCTAGTGTAAGTGAGAGATTATTAGACATTTTTCCCAGAGCGCATTTAATATAGTAGTATTCATGTATTTAAACCTTCTGAAATCATACTACAAGGCATTTCTTTTTATATCATGGTACTTTTATATATTACTTATAATTGTTTGCAATATCTTAAACCATGTTATAAAGTCCCTGGTATATAATCACAGTGCAAAGAAAATTATGAAATGTTCATAATGTGAGATCCTTATTGTATGCAAATGTGATATACCTAAATATCCCTGATCATAGTATTAACAAGATGGGACATTATTAATGCAGAAAGATTAGCACATGTTATACTTCTTAATTGAATTAAGTAGTAGTTCTCACAAGCTGTAAGCATAGAGATGCTTGGAGTTAACATGTGGATGCTTAATTGGGAAGTAAGTACATCGGAGACCTACTATGAGAACTTCACATGGATATTTAATCTATATTAGTGAAAGTATCTTATCATATCAGTGGTGCAAGTATCCTTAGACTTGAGATCACTAACTATCTTAAATATGGTGTGACATACTTTATCTCTAAAACTTTTACTTCAAACAAGAAGTATACATAATGAGGTGCTCGGGTATAGCATAACATATTTGAAGATAGGGTAGTAATCAACAAAGGATTCACCACCTTAAATTATAATAGGGAGTTTATCTCACCATTCTGATGAGTAACCTATACTTAGGAATCTCTGGCCAAAGCAAAGTGCCATGTGTGAATAGGATTCACTAAGGGCATTTTAGGAATAATGGTGAAATTATTATAACAATATGTTCAAGGCTTAGTTAGATATATTTAATTAAGCTATGAGTTGACACAAGTCTATACTCAAAACTAGATGAGATAAAAGATAGTGAAAAGAGTTTATTGCATTGTAACTATATATGGAAGGGTTAAGTCAAAGCACTTAACATTCCAGCACTTGGGTAGTTATAATGCATAGCTAGATGCCTCTCTTAACTTCTATACAAGTGATACATCAATTATTTAATTGATATTGATTCAATGAGATTGAATTTATAGAGTCCTAGTTAGACTAAAACTCTATTTCACTGTATACTGCCAAGCAGTTCTAAAAGCCCATAGGGTCACACACATAAAAAGAGTTTGGGGAAGATTCAATGAGATTGAATTTTCTAATGATATGAGATATCATTGAAAGATGAATTAAGAAGAAGAAATAAGCAAATGGGATTGGGGCCCATTTGCAAATATGTAGTCTAGAAATTAGGTTTTCTAGACTTGGGCTTTATTGAGTCTAAATTTTAATTATTCTTGCCTCTAATTTTTTTATGGTCATTTAAAGGGTTTAAAATTCCTTAAATCAAAATAATTAGTAATCTAAAATAGGGCTTGGAGTGCCATATAGGATTAATGAAAGTGGGGCCAAAGCAAAATGCGCATAAGCCCACTTAAAGGCATATATGCATAGGACTAAATAGGGCCCCATTGTTGGGTCCATTCTGGTCCGACTTAGGGTAGATTTTGAGTGTCAAATTTTGATCTAATAGGGGTTGATTTAAATTATAAATAACCCTTATAGAATCAGCCACCATATGCATACATTTTATTGTAGAAATTGGCACATAGAACAATTAAAACATATATAATTTCCTCTTCTTCCTTCATCCTCTTGAAATTCCTACTAACACCTGGAATTTCAAGTTGCTCTCTTTTAAGAACTTCTTGTGTGGATTACCTTAGAGATTTAAGAGGATTATTGTGCTTTGCAATAACCTAGTGAAAAGAGCTCACAAAAGAAATCTGCAATCATCCTTTGCAATAAATCATGAAATGCTACTAAATTTATTGCTTATGATGAATTTTAAATTATCTGAATCAATAATCATTATTGGGTTTTCTCAATTTTTTTTTCTCTACATATGATCGAGAAAAACCAAAACTAGTATTAAAGCCAAGTTCATGGATAATTTAAAATTAATGAAATTAGCTTTTATGGTTGATATGCATGATATGTGATATTGTATATTTTTAGTTGATCCATGTGTTTAAATCTAATTTTGATGGTTCAAATAATTTTAATGTGATTAAATATGAATTTGAGACACATTAAAATCAGATTTGTATTGTTCTATGCATTATTCCGAATCATGAAAGAGGAAATCCTCCTATACGTATAAGTGGTTATGCATATAGGGAGGGTAATTTGATTCAATTTTTGGCTTTTCTATTATATTAAATTGTTGCTTAATGATTTAATTTAATAAAATGAGGGAGTAAAATATGGTTTTAATTCTACTCAAGATTGCCTTAAATCAAAGTTGGTCAAAAATTAAAACGATAAAATCAATCTATTTGACTAGTCATGGTTTTCTAGCCATTTAGGTCATTTTGGTAATGTTTAATGGTTTAATTGTTTTCTAATATTTTTAGAATTAATTTTTCATATATATGTTATTTATATGATGTTAATTAGATTTTTCTAAATGAAAAAAATGTCTACATGTCAATTGGATTGATAAACTTGATTGATTATCAAGATTGTCATAATTTCAATCCAGTAAATGGTCTGATTTTGTCACTTTGGTTTGCCATGAGTTTCACAAATTTTAAGGCAAATTTTTTTAGATAAAATTGATCATTACTGATCCAAAAATATTTCAATGGATTCTAGAATGGATCCAAAGTGGTTTGGATTGATTTCCATAGTTCAAACTGCAAATGGTTTTACGGTCAACTCGAATTCGAATCTTGTGATTAACTATTTTGAAATTTTTAATTAAATAAAATTCAATATGATTGGATTTTATATTTCTAGAAATATATGTCATGTATCATCATAAAATTAATTTAATTAAATTATTTTTTGCTTTATTTTGTCAATTTTTGAATTTTTGGATATAGTGACATGTTAGCCGAAATTTCTACATGAAATTGCAATTTCTAGTGGAAATTTGATTATAATCCTAAATTAATTTATTTTTCTAATAATATTAGGATTTTAAATTAATTAAAATGATTATAAATTGATCTAATCTAATTGTTATCAAATTGAGATTATGATATGGCATATTCTTTTATGCGTATATCCTCATACACGCATAAAGGAAAAATTATTTTCTTACTTTATGATGTTTTACCATTTTAATTCTAAGAAGTTTGGAATTAAATGAATATGGAAATGTAATTTAATTATTTTAATAGTATTAATTAAAATTAAATTACATGTTCAATGAGATTGATTTTCTACATGAAGTAAGAAAATGAATATGATCAACCGATACTAGTTTTATGAGTGTTATAATTCTAGATATCAACCGTAATACACATTTTCAATATTTGTTGCATGTGATGCATTAGATATGCATGCCAAGGGTGTGTTATTAGCATGATGACTAGTTATGGGCCTAATACCAATATGATTGATCTGTATTGCACAGATTTTTTGTAACGCCCGAAAAATTCTTGTGTTATGAACAGTACTTCCCAGGACGTGAATAGTATTTTTTGAGGACGAGGGCACTAATTTTACTGAATCAAAGTATTAATCATAACATAATTTTGGGTGAAATTTGAAGTCAAAATGAAGTCACTTGAATGGTGAAAAATGATAGTTAAGTTTTACGATAGTGTCACATGAATAGTGACCTAGTTTTAATTGAGTTGTAAAATATTCAAAAGTTGCCCAAAAAATATGGGATTTATACAACTTGATACTTAAAAATTCTAAATAGTCCAATGGCACTAGAATTAGAATTTAATCAGGAAGTATTTTTACTAAAATCGAGTTACGTAAAATAATAGCATTTTATTCAATTTTTCTCATTTCTTGAGCTTTGATTTTTAGAGGGTAATGAGACATAATTTAAATGATTTAAAGGATGTTTAATTGAAATTAATTAAGGTGTTAATGGGAGGAAAAGAGAGATAAAGAGGGGAATTAAATTAAATTGTCACATATATACAAGTCAAAATTGATTTAGTGGTCAAAATTGAAATAGTTCTTTGTCTTTAACCTCTCCCCTCTCCCTCTCTAGCCAACGGCTTCCCCATGGAAATTCATTGAATTTCCTCTCTTTTACCCTCATTTAAGCTCACCTATGCTTAACTAAACACAAGATTAAAGTCTACACACCGCCTAAGCAACCTTAGAAGTAAGAAATTTGAGAAAAAATTAGGAGAATTACTCAGTTTTACACCCCAATGAATAGTAACTATTTTTTATTTAGGTAAGTTTCTTCAAGCTCCAGTATTTTTCTCATGTTCCTCAAGTTCCTAAAAGAGTTTCTATGTGGTTGGATTTCATTTTTAGCAATCGTATGATTTTATATGGATTTTTACAAATATTCTGTGTTTTGCAGTTGAGCAAGGTGACAAACGAACTGATAAAAGGAAGGAGAAGGTGTAGTTAAGCCTTATTGTGTGTTTTGACTCGAATTGTAAGTGTAATTGATATAAAATGCCTAATTATGCATGCTTTAAATGAAAGTGTGTTTGTATGTGTAAATATGGTTATGTGCAATTATGTCCATTTGAATGAATGCTACGATTGATTGTTAATGCCATGTATTTACTTGTTTTTTTTATGCTTGAGTGCTGATGAACAATGGTGTTTCATGTGGAGGATGTTGCTTGGCCGAATATACCATTTGGTGTGCTTTGATGATATAATGATTTAAATAAGTTAATTGGTATCATAAGGCTTGAAAGTTAATATGTTATGTGTTTTTGAGGTTGTGTGAATGCTTTTTGGTATAAGTATCGTAGGAAAAAATATTTTGGGAATGTTTTTAATAGGGTGGCCAAATTTTTGGTTGAGCATTTTAGGCATACTTTTGGTTTTTACTTGCATATGACATGATGTATGCTTGTAAAGGTAAATAAATTGTGTTATGGTTATTATAATAATTATGTTATTTTGATAAAGAGGAATATGTGGTAATTTTAAGTATTTATAACCTCTATGGCTGAAATGTATAGATGATGGTTCTTATATGATTAAAGGCTTTGTTTAGGCTATGTTGTGAGCCATAATGCTTAAAATCAGGAAAAAAAATAAGGGTATATGATGTAGATAACCAAAATGAAGTGAGTGAACTTTTTTGGGTCCTTTGGGCCAAAACTTATGAGGAATTCTATTTAGATGTTACATTATGATTATGTGTATGGATGTTAAGTGTTTTATTTCACTGATTTGCCATATGGCCTAAATCATGTTAAACATGGATAGTTAGTATGTATGTGATGGCTAATGTTAATATGGCTTAATTTAGATGTGACATGTTATGTAATTCATGTAAATGCATTTTTAAGAAGAATTCATGATTTTATAATGAATAATATAAATTTATGAGCTTATTTAAGCCAAAATAAGGTGGTGAAACTGAATGAATATAATTAATAGCCCATTCGAGTAAAACAACCTAGTTGGATAGGTTAACCAGTGAGCGAAGGTTATTAGCCGCTGTTAGGGTACATATGTGTTTTCATTATTTTTGGTCAACAAGCCTATGTTATATATTGACCTTCGAGTCTATGCTATAATAGTCTTCAGGCATACATTGGTACATGAGCCTTTGGGTTCATAAATGGTCATAATGGCTATATGCATGTTATGTTTAGTCTTCAAACTTATGTTATCTTCGATCGATGGACCTATGCTATGTTCGGCCAATAAGCCTATGTTATGCTTATTCTTCGAATTTATGTTAGTAGATGGCCTTCAGGTTAAATAGAGGTCGTACTGGCCATCCACCCCCATTATCCATAGGATCTTTGTTTTCTTTGTGATGGGCAGCTATATCGAAATAATAAGAAAAATTAAATATAAGGAATTACATAATTTGCATATCAATTATCGTATGTATCATATTATGACATGTTCTAATTTATGATATGTTTTAATAGCACACACTCTTATTATACACTTGTAAATACTATAATGTCTATATGATTTTTGTATATTAATATGCCTATGAGAAATTGCATTTATGTTTGCATGTATGATTATGGAATGGAATTTTATACTGATTACACCACCATGCTATTTCTTTATGCGTCGTGTTTTTCTTTGCGATGCGTAGCTTTAAGAAGAACAGTCTAAGCTAAAGCCTCGATACGACAAAATTCTCAAGAGAAGGCTTTTTCCTTTGGTATGTATCTTTTTTTGTATTATAAGTTATGTGACGTAGATGTAAAAGCACTCATATGATGTATATTGAGGAATATGGGCCTAAATTGTATAATTATGTATTTTAAAGTTTTGAAATGTTTTGTAACCACATTAAAGATTATTTTAACATTTTACTTGCTTGATATCTTTTTCTAAGGTTAAGATTGAGTTTTTGCATTGTTGACTAATTTAGAGAGATCAGAGGATCACAAAGGTTGTAGATTGGGTTTAAAATGATATAGAAGTGTCCATTTTTACTGTAGGTTACTATTCATATTTGGGATAGTGTCTTGGTATAACCAGTATGCCGCTGGATTTTTAACACGAGAATTCCCAAATTAATTTTAATAAAGTTTTTAAAAAGTTTTTTGTTAAGCCGCATTCTTATAAACAAATCATTTTTTTAAGAATAGTTATAAACACATTTTAATATGTTAAGATATAGTAGTTCGGGTAGCATGTTTGTGTGCACACTCTCTATTCGAACTTGGTGACCAGATCGAGTAAAGGGTGTCATAATTTTCATTGGTAAAATTAGGCCTACATGTCTCAGCTTTTTTCTCTTATTTCTCTTTGTACTTTTCTTATCATCTAACTCCCTTCACATGTAATGTGAGGTATTCTCAATTATATGTGATATAATTAGATTACTTAGGGTTAAAATAGGAGAAAGAAATGCAAAGAGAAAAATGGAAAAGAAGACGCACCAAGGAGGTCCAAGAAGAAATAGTTAGAAATTTTCTTTATTTCTTTTTGGGTTTGTAATTCATGCATACTACCTAAGGTTTAGCCTAATTGGTTTTCTTAGCTTAGGAAAATAATGTAGTAAAAGCTTATATCTAGATCATATATATTTATAGTGATTAAATATGAATGCATCATTTAATATGATTAAATATGTATGAGCATGCCAAAGTATGCATCAACCATGAATGATGGAAGAAATCCCTCAATAATATAAGACTTGCAAGCCTTCTATTATTATAAGTTAAACTAGAGTTCTTTTTAGTATTAGGTTTTTTAGCATACTCAAGCCCATGCTACATTAGATATGTTTAAATCATATTAATATATCCTTCTTAGCATGGTTATTAGTTTGTTGAGCATACTCAAGGCTAATAATCATAAGGCAAGATTAGAGAAATATGTATATGATACATATGTATCAAGTGTTAATGACCCAATGATTAGTAGTTGCATATGATGCAATTGGCATGATGCCTACCATTTAGTTAATGGTTGGGCAAGTTGAGCATACACAAGGCCTTGACCTTAACCAAAATGGATACTAACCCACTAAGAGAGCTTTCAATGGGCTTTCTTCGATCAAATAGTGAGGGCTATTGATTCATAATAAAATAATGAGAGTAATGTGTGATTCTTAAAAACCTTAAAATTGTAGCATACATATAAATGATCATATTCCAACATGTTTTCATCTTTCACATGAAGCATCACTACCATAATGTCTTCCAACTTGAATTTATGATCCATTCTCAAGGCCAATAAGCTTATTGGTTCTAATTACATAGATTGGCTTAGAAACCTTAAAATTGTTTTGAGGAGTGAAAACTTAACCTATGTAATTGAGAAGCCAATACCTTCTATCCCTACTGATGATGCCTCTATCAATGTGCAACAAGCATATCTAAAGCACATGAAGGATATAAATGTTGCTTAATGCATTATGTTGGCATCCATGTCTTCTGAGCTACAGAAATAACATGAGCATATGAATGCTCTTACAATTTGCTTCACCTCAAAGAGTTGTTTGAGAAGCAAAGTAGGACTGAGAGATATGAGATCTCAAAAGCCCTATTCCACTATAAGATGGTAGAGAAAACTTCAGCTGTAATGACTCAAAAATTTCGACTCTCGAGAATAGTACTTCTCGGGATGAATAGTGTTTTCTGAAATTCGAGTCGCACTAAGTGTACCGATGGGGAGTATTAATTATGAGAAAATTTTGGGTAAAGTTTGAAGCCAATCCAAAGACATTCGGATGGCTAAAAACACTAAATAAGATTTTTCGACAATGTCCTGTGAATAGTGCTGCAGGCAAAGCTGAACCGAAAAAAATAAAAAGTTGCTCAAATAAATCTAAAAATGTTAGAACCTGATACTCAAATATTCCAAATAGTCCAATGGCTTTGGAATTGGAATTTTTCGAGTTCGGAAACTATTTTTACCTAATTTTCAGGACATAAAATGAATTAATTATTCAAGTTCTCGTCATAATTTGGGCTCA
>CANXYI011311626.1:0-10838 GCA_948208565.1 Hura crepitans | reverse complement strand
GTCCCCTTTTGGCCATTTAACACAATGTCATTTTTATGTGATTCTCATGATCACTTAATCATACATTTTTCCATTCATTCTCATCACTCATTTCATCCATTCATCTCACATTACTTTCATACCATACATCACATAATTGGTTCCTTTATGCATGTTCTTCCATAACACAATTTCATGCCAATTATCACATTTTCATCAAATAATATTTCATTTCATGAAACACATATCTTTAAGTCCATTTTTGACTCAAAACCATGCCATTAACATACTCATATACTAAATACACATACGCACATTCACATGGCACCATTCGATCACTTCTTGTTCCTCATATTACATATTCACTTTCATGCATTTTATCATATTTTCAAGCTTCACATACACATATTATTGATTTACCATAACCATATCACCAACTCATATACATTTACATACACATTTCAAACTTCCTTACACTAAAATCACACTTTTTCATACAATACATGTACATGCACACATTTAAACCCAAATTCACATACCTTAGGGTAATATGGCACCCTTCTCTCTCACTTCAAGGCTTGTTAATGCCTTGCTCCTTATCAACACCTCCCTTTCCTACACATACACACATTTTACCTTAGAAAAAATCTTGTAATTCCTACAAAGCTCCAAATAAATTTCTAACTACATAGAACACCTTAAAATCAATCTTAGTATTCATAAAAAAATAAAAATTAAATTTTAAATACTTACAAATCTTGGTGACACTATTCACCAAGTTGTTAATTCTCCCTCCTTAAGCTTTCTTTTAATTTATATCACTTGGAATGATTTAATTAGGTTGTGGAGGCAAAGATTGATGTCTTATTTTGTGATTTTTGGTGGAGTATATGAAGAGAAAATGAAGAAAACATCAAAAGGAGAAAGACCAAAAAAGGCGTCGGCTTTAGGGCTTAAAATGGGGGAAATGATACTATTTGGCACATGTGGGCTTTCCTATATATGCTAGCCCATTTGAAAACTTGGCCCGTTGGCTCGATTCACTTAACGCGTTATTTTAACGGCCCGTTTCTTCTCGGTTTTCATTTAAACTTTGAAATTCCAAATTAATTTTTGGATACCTCTAAAAATTATATTTTTAATGCCAAAAATTCTCGATTAAGCCTATTAAAGGTGCTGTAAATTTTTGGGTCAAAATTCCATAGTCACCCTGAGTTACTATTTACCCACGAAATCTAAAAATTTCAAATAAATACCAGATGATCTTAGAATATTAAAATTTTTTCTCCAATAGACTCATTGGAATTTTTGATCTTCAGTGTATACCATTTTCAAGTCCATCCGGACACATCTCAGACCATTTTTGACACCAACCCAACTAATGTCACTATTCACTAGTTTTACAGCCTATTATGATTTTATTGGTTATGCTAAATCTTTTAATTATTTCATTTTCATTATTTTATAGCCTGTCAAAGTTTTACAAGCAGCACTTGCCCTTTTTAACCATCACATAGTGCCTCGATGTCCTGAAAATACTATTTATGGCTCGAAAGTACTATTCATGAAACTAAGTTTCACAAGTTTTACACACCGAATCACCACTATAGTATTTAATTGGAAAAAAAAAAAGAAAAAAAAACTAAAGCCTAAAGTAACCTTTGCAGAATTCGGGATAGGGTAGCTTTAGCATGCTAGAGAAGGAATTATGCAGATATGCAATAGCTTACAGCTCGGCACTAAGGCGTATGAACTATTCACAGTGGTAGTGGCTAAGGCCACATATATTTATCAACTTACAGGCGTTTATCATCTTTATCAGCTTATTAGCCTGTTTATCCTTCCTCAAGGCTATTATGGGAGTGTACTACCTTTAGCTCTAAATAATTTTAAATAAACTTGCTAAACGGGATAAGGAATTCTAATATAAGTGTAGCATAAACAAATGGATGACTTGTCCTAGTAAAATACATATAACCTAAACATAGTTATAATAGTCTATTTGTAGAAAACATAATTTAATTGTGACTTAAATGTTATGACTTAAACTAAAAGTAGTGCAATTACCTACAAATGGTAAGGGTATATCTAATATGCCCAGTTATAATGATTCATGAATTATTCGCACACAACTTGGACAGTGACATTGCATAAGCACTAAAGTCATATTAAGTTGAACAAGCTAGCTGCCTAACACCCATGTGAGGGTAAGATTCGCATGCAGGTAGAATTAATTCATACATATTCTTGTTATTCATTCCTATCATATCAGGTATTATTTACATGTTTTAAAATAACCCCATAGTATCACTTATAATTCTGTGAGATATAGGAGCACTACTGATCATATTCTCTCAACACAGTGGTTTCCTCGTGTAGGTTACAAGGACTAGTAGGGAAGCAGTAGGTGCACAGTTTTGGCTAGGTGTATAAAGGACAAGCATCAAGGTCCTAAGCATCAAGAATTTTGTTGTGTTTAAAAATCCCTTTTTGCTTTATAGTCTCAATTGTATAAATAGCATGTGCAGACATTAATAAGAAAGTTGTAAAATTATATAGTTTAGTTGTGTATGTATATAAGGTACGTAGTGCCCTTTTCTTTTGTTAAGCCTAAATGTAATTAAGATGAGCGCCTATTGTGCATTCGTGCATGTGAAATGTCGTGACAATCATAAGTTGATAGGTGAACCGTTTTTCTAGAACAGAGTAGGGTAGGCTTTAGTTGATATTTCCCTTAATGGGAGAACAACTAGTTGTGTCCTTGAGTTATTATCAGATACAAGTATTAAATTGGGGTGAGGTGTTTTCCTCGAAATCACTATGATTGTTTTTATCTGTAAGGTCACTTTAGTAAGTGAAAATTAGGAGTCTAGTAATATAAGGAAGGTTTGCTAGTCTTCCTAACTTGATTAAGATTTTAGGCTTAAACATAGTGGTTAATAACTAACTCCTAGGTAATTAACAATTACCAAAAGGGGATATTATAATGATTTTGGTATTATTATATTTTCATGCAATAAGAATCTCACATCATAATCACTTCATAATTTCCTTTACATTGTGATTGTATACCGAGGACTTTATAACATAGTTTAAGATATTGCAAGCAATTATAAGGATTATAAAAGCACCATGAAATAAAGAAATGCCATTTCATTAATAAATAAAGTTTACATATTATATGAAAATAATCCTATTTCGTAAGCTCTAGGGCATATAACTAATAACTTCATCCCACTTTCATTGAGTATCCTTCATGTTTAATCCTTTATTATGCTAGCTAAAATCATTCAATAGAAAAAAAAATGTAGCAATTCCACATGAATTATAGCTAAAAACATTTAGAATTTAGCCATCATCAATTGTCAACAGCTAGCTATACCATGTTTTACTATAATTCGACTTCTCCAGCTTGCATCTCTCCCCCCTTACCTTCGTTGATGTTTATACTTTTGCTGTCAACTCCCTTATAATTTGGCATGCCACTTTGAGTAGTCTAAAAGAAATAAAATTGAAAGCTTAATCCATCAATTCATAGACAACAAGGTTAAATCCCCAATTTTGACTTCTAAAATCATACAACAATAGCAAAATACACCCCAATTAGGTCCCAATTAAGCTAAATTAACTTAAGAATCCACCATCCTATACTTACTCAACTTATAGACCATCAATTGCATTGAATTAGACGAGATTTAGCTAAAATCCTACTTGCAGATTTGATGATTTACCTCATCTATTCGTTATCAATGAACATGTCTCCAATTCCTCAATTTTTCCTGTTAAATCCCTTTACTCGTACTAAATCCAATTAATTGGAAGTGAGATTGAGAGTTTCAAAGCTCCATGTTGTTGATTTTGATTCATATTTGTCTTTATTCCTCTCGACCTGTCTTTTTTTCTTTATTTTTCTTCTTCTCTTTTTCTTTTTCTTTAGTTTCAACCAAAACAAACACTAAGACAAAAGAAATCTCTAGTGACTTATTTCAAGAATTGCAAATTCACTCCTTAAATTTCTCGAATTTCCAATTTTAAAAATCTAAAAGATGTCTCCTCTAAACTTTATTTTAATTTTCTTTAACTAATTCTCCTTTTATTCTTCTTTTAATTCCTACTCAAATTCGTTATTATGTAACTTATCTTAGTTATTATGTAACTTATCTTAAAATCCCCCTTCTAATAATCCTTACATGGTCAAATAAATACTTATTCTTCCCATCTTAATTCAAGTCACTTAATTATCTAAATAGCTCATTAATATGCTCTCAGATGTTATAGAGTTTGTGTCTTCACCTAGCTCACATCATGATCTATACCTATATTTCCTTTTGTCTCACTTTCTTTTGAGATTCATATGTATTAGCATTCTAGGACCTATAATTATTATACTATAAATTTTGAAACTTATTGCCTTTTGGCATTTTCTATTTTGCTAAAGATTCAACCAAATCTTCCCTATTGTCATCCCTTAATTGCAATAAATTCCAATGATAAACTACCCGTAATGTCACATCTCATTCAAATTTAATTTCTTGGCACCCTCTTACTTGTAATAGTTATCAACTGAATTCTTTCATACCTAAACAAAGCATAAATAATGAATCCATTAGCATTAACTGTCATTTTCTTCCATTTAAATTGGTTCCTATTATCAATCTTGATTTGAATACACATAAATCCTTTTTGACCATTAAGGACCATTTGAGAATCGTAAAGGACAAACCCATCAATAAAATTCCCAAAATATTTAACCATGTTCTCAAATAAATAACTCTCTCTACATCCTCTTCATAAGAAAAAAAAAATGAAACAAATTTTTTCATCAATATCAAATATATTAACACCCTCTATTAAGTGCCCTATATCAACCAATGTATTGTGCATATGATGAAATAATTGCTAGTACTCAAAGTAAGGAAACTCTCAACCAAACAAAACTTAAACAATTCTAGTGGCCCTTTAGATTCAACCCTCCATTTCTTTTCTTTTGTAATAGATAGCTCTACCAATTGTGGTTTCAATGTTTCATAAGAAGTAAAAGAAAGAACAATCTAAAAATGCCATTACACATTTTGCTACCAAAGCAAACTCAAAGCAATTATATCTTTCACTTAAACGATTTAACATGTATTTTTCTTAATAGTAGGTTAATATAGTCAAAAATAAAATCAAAATTTAAGAGAGAAGTACACAACTCTGGAGTTTGAATGTGCCTTTTTTTCCATGCTAACAATGTCCCACAATCATACCCTTTGAACAATTAAACTAGGAAGTTCTCATCGAACGGATTAGATAACACAAGTGAAAATGGACGGTCAAAATTTGGATCAGTTTGATGCGGACCCTAAATAGGGTCGATATAATAGCAGCACTCCAAATTTCCAAATTGCCCTAATTCACGTCTACCAGAATATCTCTCTCAACAGCATCTCGCATTACTTCCTCCTGCGGACGAAACAGGTCAGTTTCTTTGCTGCTGCTTCTTCTTCTTCCTACTCCAGCAGAGCCCTAATTTTTGCAGTTTTCTTTTTTGGATTTTTTGTTTTTTGTTTTTGTTTTTTTTCCGTCTCTGCTGTAGCCGTTGATTTACTCTCTTCCTGTTATTTTCTGCCCTCTCTTCTTCTTCTTTTTCTTTGCATCCTATTGAACTTTCATTTTATGCTTGATTGATTTTTGTAGTTTGGGATCAGTCGTATATATATGTGTGTATATGATGAAGTCGAGAATTATATGTTTTGCATAGAGAAGCGAACCCTAGTTTACTTCATTCTTTTCCCCTCGATAGATGAGACATACAGTCTTCTCTGTTTATTTTTCTGCCTGCAGTTGTTTCTTGAAATTTTTTTATTTGATTATTAATTACTTGGATTTATTTTGCAGCAATCATGACAGACGAAAATCCGAATGATGTGAAAGACGAGGTGGCAGAAGTAAGATCTTCTAGTGGGTGTTGTTATACATAGATTAAGTTTTGAGTCTTAGCATATAACAAAAGTACTTGGATCGTTTTGAACTGTATTCTTTTTTACTGTTCCTATGTGAGTTTATGTGGGTGCTTTATACTCTTGCAATGAAATAACTAGCTGTACGGACATCTTAGATCAATGATTCGCATTATGTAATTTATATTGGATAAACAAAGACATGCTTGTTAGAATGACGTCCACCCACAAACGCACACTGAGAGAAGTCCTAAAATTCCCCTAGTTTAACTTTTACCATGAGTATCAGTTAGAACATTTTATTTTTCAAGAAATAAAAAGGTGTAAAAAAGAGCTTGAACAGGTCCAGGCATAAGTTGAGGCACATATATTTATGCAATTCAATGAGTACAAGAGGTCTTTGGAGCCTTGTCATGTTATTTTCTTCTGTTTCTAGCGTATGAGTAAGTTGGAGCAATATAATCTTCTTGACAACTTTTTTTACTAGAACTGTTTGGGGTTTTTTTTTTTTTTTTTATAATTTATTCATTGAGTTTCTTTTATTTTTAACAAGCGTTCTGATTTGAGGATAAATTTTCTAATTTGAAACGGTGATCATTTTGTTTCATGTACTATTTTATGCAAAATGACTTGTTTGCTGAAGACCGAAAAATTTACTTATTTGCATCAGACTCCTGTGTGGGATCAGGGGTGGCAGTTGGTTTTGCTGATCTCAAATTATATGCCTTTATTTCTTTACTCTTATTGCTCTTCTTCATTGCAGCTTGCGCCCTTTGATCCTACGAAAAAGAAGAAAAAGAAGAAGTCTACCATCATACAGGATGGTACAGATGATTCTGTAGACACTCTCACTGAGAAAACTGAATCCTTATCAGGTTTCTAAAGTTGAAGAATCTTATTTAATTTGAACTTTTTACTTCATGAAAAATTGTCAATTGCTTGCTTTACAAGGGCATTAATTAAGTTTTCTCCTGCTCTATGCGCGCGCGTGCATATGCAGTTTCTGATGGAATTGGAAGTGCATTTACTGGTTTGAAGAAGAAGAAGAAGAAGCCAGTAAGTTTTATCTTCTTCAGAACAGATGATTGCTTTTACATTTATTTTATGCATATTTATTACCTGACTTGGGTCTGTGATGCACGACATGATATTGTAGGTAGAAACGAGTATTTTGAACGATGAAAGTGTGGATGCTGGAGAAGATTTGGATGGCAAGATTCAACCTTCTCAAAGTTCAATATTTTTAAATATGTGTTGCTTTGAATATATCATTACTTTTTTTTTTCAGTGGTTGTATCTGATAGATAAAGTTTCTTCCTTTAGTAGATCACGTGGGAGATGATGAAGAAGGACAGGGACTTGTTCTGCAACAGCAGCTTTATCCATGGGAGGGAAGTGACCGTGATTATAAATATGAGGAGGTACAGTGTACAAATTTTGGGACTTTGTACTGAATCTTAAAGTTTTGGTTGCTGATCCATAAAATATGGATTTTATGGTGGGATTATTTCCAAATTTTACTTAAATAGAGTTGACGCTTGCAGTTGAGAAAAATTTATTTGGGAAATTTGAGTGCTAAAATGTTTTAGAGCAATTTAACCTCAATTATAGTTGTTGACAATATTGTTGACTTGAGATGGTTTTCTTTGAATTCTGACAGAAGCATCTATGGGGGTTTCACTTCGGTATTATTTTTATTTAGCATAGATGTTCACATTTTGAAACGGAAATTGGTTGGGTGTAGTGGAAATTCAGACATGCAACAAATGTATAATTTTGATATTCTTCGCTAGGCAGCACTTTCACAATGTTCACGTGCTTTGAGTTTATTGGTTGTTAACTATTGCCTCAAAGGTCAGGGTCAACGTGATGCTAGTGAATTCGTGCATCATGGAAGTCTCAAGTTCACTACTTCAGATGGTTAAAATGGATTTGATACAGTTTGAAGGATGGTCTATCTTCACATAATTCTATCCTATTTAGAGCTTATAATTCAGGAAACGCAAGGCAGGGACCTGTTAAAAACATTTCATCAAGATGGTAGGAGTGGCAATTTCTGGGTTCTATGTCTTAATGAAGATGTTTTTAACATAATTGTCTTAGGTGGATTATGTAATTCTGTGATTCTTCATCTTTCTTAGTGCATAAAATCTTAAGGGAGGTAGCATTTGTGACTTGCATGTCTGGTCATGTTGTCTTTGTGCTTTCCACTAGTTGATAGACCAATATGTTGTGGATCACTGTTTCTTATTTTGTTATCCTTGAAGACTGATATATTTATTTATTTTTTCTTCCAAATGTAATGTGGCAGCTTCTTGGAAGGGTCTTCAACATTTTGCGTGAGAACAATCCAGAACTTGCTGGTGATAGGCGCAGAACTGTAATGAGGCCTCCACAAGTCCTTCGCGAGGGTACAAAAAAGACTGTTTTTGTGAATTTCATGGATCTTTGCAAAACGTGAGTATGGGTTGCTCTCCTTTGCGCCTTAACAGGTCTTGACTAAAAAGAATATTTTTGCAACTGAGTACTTTCTATGGTTTTATTTTCTTTGTTACAAGATTTTGCATTCTTTTTATATCAAGGCTGTGGTATGTATAGAGAAGATCACTATATAAGTATGCCATTTTCCGTTTGGTTATTTTATCATAGGCTCTTAAAAGATCTAATTATATGTTTCTACTTGTCAGAAAATTTTATTTTATGCTGTTATATTTGTTTTATGGAGACAATTCATTATCGTGTATTTGGGTTAGTGTTATATCTACTAACCTTACATTATTATTCGTACTTGAAATTTGGGAACATATTTACCTTTCTTTTATGGATTTAACTTTCAGAATGCATCGGCAACCTGATCATGTAATGGCTTTCTTACTTGCGGAGTTAGGAACAAGTGGATCGCTTGATGGACAGCAAAGGTTAGTTGTGAAGGGGAGATTTGCCCCCAAAAATTTTGAGGGGATCCTGCGCCGATATATCAGTAAGTTTCTCCTTTTCATTTTTGTTGCTTCATTTTCACCTGTTTCTATTTAATATATTATCTGTGCATTTTTCTTATCCCTGGAATTGTGCATTGTGATTTCTTTACTTAACAGATGAGTATGTCATTTGCCTTGGTTGCAAAAGTCCAGATACTATACTTTCAAAGGAGAACCGTCTCTTTTTTCTCAGATGCGAGAAGGTAATAATCTAAAATTTCATACATTTATCCTTTTTTCGTTCTTTTTCCAAAGGTCATCAGCAATCTTGCTTTGCATGTTTAATGCCCTCTATGAGGCTAGGAAATAAATACCATAGCCAATTCTTTTTACAGGTTCTAACTCGCATTAGGGTATTATGTGCGCTATGGGCCATGGCACCATTAGTTCAAGAGCATCTGATAATTTGTTGTCATTGATAGATACCATGCAAATATTTGTTTGTATGATTTCATAACTGTGGTGGTGGTTATAGATTATTTATAGATAGCGATTTGAAAATATGTTAAAAGGTGGCCTATGATGATGAATGATTTGCCTACATTGTCAGATCCTCTTATTCATGACTGACGTATATTTCTGAGGCCTGTCAGTATTCTTATGATGTTTAACATGATTACTGTGATGGAAAATTTTGCCAATGTCTTTAGTTGAGGCAGCCTAGGATGATCTTAACATTTGCCTACATTGTCAGATTGCATAAGCTTGTTATGACAGAGAAACTGAGAAGGTCTGAGGCTGCCTTTCTGATCCTTTTTCATTTTCAATTTCGCCCAATTAGTTTCACTTAGATTTCTCAAGCTAACTATATGCCTATAGTTCTTGGCTTGTCTTTCTAACAATAGAAAGCTTCTGTTCCCTCAAGGTGCACTGCCATGGTGCTAATTTTGATGCTTGAGATCCCAACTGCTGAATTTAGATCTTCAGAGAATTTTTAGTTAGTAGTATACTGTTCATCCAATCTTGAAAAGCATCTAACTAAATCATTATATATATATATTTTTCCTAGAAAACTATTCTTTATGTTCAAACAATGCAGTTTTAAATTTGCAAATATTTCTATGATTAATAATAATATTTCTATTATTAGTAATAGTTCTTTCTTCCCCCCCCCCCACACACAAATACATCCATGCACTCATGATTTTTCTTCTGAAGTTCTTGCATGTTTTTTAGGTCAATTTTTAAACGTTGAGGAACTTGTTGACTTTCAAAAGAGAACAATTTGGTCTATTGGTAAATTTGTGTACTTAGAAAATGTCAATACTGAGATGCCAAATACTTGTAATGAATTGTGATTACTAGCCGTCAACAATTGACTGCTTGTAACTGAACATTGCGTGCCAATCCTAGATGCAGAACTGAATAGGGCTTTAAGACTAGCTCACAAAACTGTCATCGGTGATTGGCTTAGAGGAGATGGGGAAGTGCAGGATTTTTGTTATGGTTTTTGAGTAGCTGGACTCTAATACATTTTGTATCCAAGTGATTAGATAGTTCAACAGTTTGCAATTGTTTAAGGTTAACAGTCTTTCAGATCAGCCGTTAACATTGCTATCTTCCTGACATGTACTGTACAACTCATTTTAACACTGCTGGTTAATAAAAGCTTACAGCAGGCTTTGTCGATACTGTTTTGTTAAAATCCTCTACTTCCTATTTTTTGTTCAGACTCTGATTTGTTTGTGTAGATTGCTTTTGAATTTTCATTCTGCTATGGGCCCTGCATTTCTGATGTTGTTCTTATGCAGTGTGGTTCTGGACGATCAGTTGCCCCGATCAAAGCTGGTTTTGTTGCTCGTGTTGGTCGTAGAAACACAGGGACTTGAGCCTTCTGAAGCTGAGTTTTGTTGCCTGTGCTTGTGTGGTAAATACCAGACGTGAGCTTTTTGAAGCTGAGATGTTCAGCTGACAACTTGTGAAACTTGTTTTACCGTAT
>CANXYI011311500.1:0-21266 GCA_948208565.1 Hura crepitans | reverse complement strand
CTAGTAAGCTTTTATGAAAATCACTCCATCAAATCAAACCTATTTGATCCAATTTTAGTTAGATTGGTTTGGATAATACCAAAAAAAAAATGTTGAAAAGGCATGCTATTGACTACTGGATATTTCCATTTTCATGAGTTTTTACATTTTGGTTCATCAATTAAATTGATATGCTATTAACCATTACACCTTTTCATTTTTATAGTTATTACATTTTGGTGCATGAACTAAATTATTATTGTAGATTAATTTTTTAGTTGTATCTTTATTATATTTGAGGCCTAATATGCAAATTAGTATTCCAACATACACAATTTTGTAAATGCAACCCTTATACTTAGAATTGTTCTAGTTTAGCATCTCCACTTGCTAAAATCACATGTTATGAACACCTCTTGACTTGATAATGCTTATGTCATGTTAAAATGGCTAACATGAGTAAAAAACATGTGAACTGTGCACATGAATTAAAGTGAAAGCATGTAAAATTAATAGCTTACATTTGGCTTTTAATAATAAAAATATATTGGCGGTTATTTTCACCCTTATTTTTATATATGAACTCTTTATTTTATATACAATTTAATAAAATGTATAATTAAATATCTAATTTTCATATATATAATATGAAAAAAGTTATTATATTATAAAAATTTAGATATTAATTAAAGTTATACTTCAGTTCAATCTTAGTTAAACCTTTAACATGTGATTTTTTTTTTGTCTTTTTGGTTCTTTATCCAAGCCGAGTATAAAAACCTTGAAATTATCATATACATGTTATGTTATATTCAATTATATATGTGTTTGTATTAAAGGTGAGTATTTAGTCAATTCATAATCAAAATTAATTAATCGAACTTTCTACAGAAAATAACTAAACCAACAAAATTAGGTATAGAAAATTGAAGCAAACAACTAAACTTTTTAACAAATTAAATCGAATAAATTGAACTTTTTTTATATCTTTTGTATATAAAAATATCAAAACGGCATTATTTTAGACACAAAAAATGATGTAGTTTTAAAAGTCCAGTTAGTTCAATTTATTCAATTTTCACAATTCAAGAATTGAACTGAAGTGAATGAATCAAATTTTCTTAAAAATTGAATCAAATAAACTAAAAATTAAACAAAATGAATATACCAAAATAATTATCGATTCGATTTTACTCACCGCTAGTGTGTATATTTATTAGAATAATGATAAATAATTAAAAATATAATTTTTTTTGTGTTAATAGAATAATTAAAATAAAAATAAATTTCATAATATAAAATTGCTTGAGTGTTAAGTATGAAAACAAATAATTTTGAAGGCATTTTAATTTTTTTAAAAAATTTCAAAATGTAGTCGTTATAAAAAATATATTTTAGAACTTATAATTAAGAGTTTATATTTCAAAACTCAATTATTTGAATGTGAACTTTACATATAATATTTAATATCTTAAATCATACGTTTATTTTTTTTGCTATGTTATTAATATTTAATACAATTTTGCCTTTAGAAATAATTTTGCTTTATTTTTCTTTTTCTCTTAACAAATTTAAATATATTAAATAAAACATTTTAATGTTTTGATGTTACAACTTACAAGTAATTAAAATATTTCAAATATTGGAGTCTTAGTTTTAATTGACTAAGCATATAGTGATTATTACTTCAAATTTTTAACGTTTATATATTTTTACTACAAAATCTACCTTAAAAAATTTTAAAGGCTAACTGGATTGGGTTTGAATTGAATTTTGGCTATTTTTAGGCAAACCATTCAAATTTAGGTTGATAAATTCTTCATATTGCGGGTTCTATCAAGCTCATATGATCATTTTTTTTATCTAATTTAAGATTTTAAGGTAGGATAAAAAAATTGCTAAATCTAATAGAACTAAATTTATTAATTGTCAAAAGAAAAAAAAACCTAGATTTTACAAAACAGAAAAATCTATTATTAATCAAATGATTCAAATCAATTAACTATTAGGTTTTTTTTTTGTCAATTGGTGTTTATACGCATTCTACTATAAATAAATCCATTCAAAGTAAACACTAAATGCATTAACCATTATTAGAATCTTTTAAATAATGTTGTTTTTTTAAATATTCTATTTTTTAGTGGCTTGAAAAATATATTTTAAAAAATAAGGTATTCATTGAAACCATTACAAAATATACAAAATTTAATAATTTTATTTGAAAAATTGTAAAAAATAGACCTACATTGGTGCCAAAAGCAAGTAAAACTATTCTTGACTTTAGCAATTTTAGATGCTTAATTCTATAGCATTAAAATATTTGTTGTACGTATGGTTTTTAGATATTGATGGTTAAAAAACTAGTTTTTTTTTTTTGGAATTTATTCACAGAGTAAATTAACTTTTTTTTGTCACTTTCTTTTTTCTTCTCAAAGAATGAAATTTTTGAAATTATATTATTCTTTATAGTTCTTTTGATTTGTTAGAAAACATATTTTATACTTAGAATGAAAATTAAAATAAAACAATTTTAACTTTTGCATTTCAACTTTTTATTACTAATATGTTTTTTGTTTTCCATATGCATTACATAAATTTGTAAATCAATTTAATTATAAACTATTATAAATGACATAATTTTCATTGTAGATGCCTAAATATGTTTAGGTTATATTTTATATAACCTCAGTAAATGTTAGTTCCTTGAGTCCTTTAAAGTTTTTGTGGGAATAATATCAATTTGTGGGTGATTAGATTTAAAGTATCATACTTTTTAATTCAAGCTCTTTTAATTGGTATTTTTCTTGTAAAAAGGAAGTTCAACGTGCTTAAATAATAAGTAAGATATAGGTTAAGTGGAATAATGTGAGTAAGAAAGGTAATGAAGAGTAATTGGGATCAAATTTTAATAAATAAAAATGAATAAATAAGAGTAAGGCATAAACATTAAAAAAGACAATAATAACAAGTGAATGAAATAATAAATAATAAATATATTAGGAATAAATGAGGAATAAGAGAATACAACATTCTTTTTTCTTATTTGTTTATTATAAAAATGAGGATAAAAATCAAAGTTGCAAAAATTCCCTAGGATAAATCTGAATAGAACACAACAGAGGCCACTCATGGAATGTAATCATACACCTAGACCATTATAAAGATACCGAATAGGCATAAAGGACGTGTTATCCTTACAAAAGTAATACATGAAAGAGAAGTTGCCTTTATGAGGCATACCTCTTGTATTCACTTGCATAGGTGTCTTTATACATATGAATATGCATAGTGGACAAGTAAAAGAAAAATGATATATTGTCTCATTTTTATATCTCAGTATAACTTAAGAAAAATAAATAATGATTTAGCCTAATAGAAAACAATAGAGGGAGAGGGATGGCATTATGTAGGGACAGTGTAAATTGCCAACCTTTGCTTCAAAACTATTGGTTGGCTTGGGAGGTAGCAACAGAGGATAATAATAGTACTGGCTGCTATAAAAAGAGTGGTCCTACAAATAAGAAGGGGTAAGGGAAATAAAGTAGAAGAGAGCATGACAAACAAGAGAATATACAGAAAAGAAAGTAAGAGCAAAAGAAAAAGAGAGCAAAAAAAAAAGTGAGATTAGAAAAAGAAGAGTAGCAAGTGTAAATTAAGATTAACATAGCATAAAAGAGGAACATCACATAATTAATTTAAACATCATTATAGGACAGAAATAAATGATAGTAAAACAAGCAAATAAAAGATAAAGAGCAACTAAAGTAATATCACAAAAAAGGGAAAGAAAACTAATCAAGACAAGTCCATAGACATATCAAGTAAAACAAAAGAAGGTTAATTAAATCCTAACTAGAAATCAAAAAGAAAATAGAAAAGGTGTAATGTCCATAATTTTCGATAATTTAATTAGGGCCCCTGAACAATAAATAGTATTTTCGAGAACTCGAAGTGAGCTAAGGCCATAAGATGATAAAAAATGATGAAAAAAAATTATGGGTGAAATTTGGGATCAAATTGAAGTCATTTAGGGGTCTAAAATAGACAGTGAAGTTTGCTTGATAGTGTCCCAAGAATAGTGATGTAGTTGAAACTGAACGAAAAATATTTTAAAAAATGCTCAAAAAATTCTAGAAATAGCACAACTTGATGGTAAAAAATTCTAAGTAAGTTAATGAAACTAGTTTTGAAATTTTCTGAGATCGATAAGTAATTAAAAATAATTAATTTATGACACATTTACAAGAAAAAAAAATTTTCTCAGAGAAAGTTTTGATTTTTGGGGGATAAATAAAATACTAATTTAATGATTTTTAGACCCATTAGCTGAATTTTTGGAGTATAAGAGCTTGATATATGAATTTTTAGAAATGAATTAGCCAAGATTAAATCCTAGCCATCCATTTTATACTTGGCACCATCCTAGCCATTCTTCCCATAAATAAAGGTGGACCCTAGATCTTTCAAACTAGCATTTCTAGCCCTCTTTTTTCCCCCCTTAAAGTTGGACACCTTATTCTTCCTTGGAACCCTAGATTTCTTCTTCATTTCACCTATGAAAACTCCACCAAATTAACAACTTAATACATCAAAATTTCCTCCATGCTCCCCTCTCTCTAATTTTAGTGGTATTTCATTTGTTGGAGGCTTAGAAAAAGATAAATTCAAAAGTGGTGAATAGTGATCAAAGTGAGCAAAAATGGTTATTTTTAATTTCTAATATTTTTTTAAGGTGAGGTTTAAGATATATAAGGTGTTTATAGGTTTATATTTTTATTAAGTTGTATGTAGAATTTTTGAGAAATTTTTAAAGGTAACATATGTATATGTTTGTAGGTAGAGAAGGAGGAGAGGTGGAGAGAAGAGAAGGGGAAGATTGAATGGTGATTTGAGATCCATTTGGTGAGCTAAGTAAGTGAATTTAGTGATTTTTGCATTTAATTCATTATTTTCCATAAATTGTGTTATGCATATGTGTATGGAAGTGCATGTTTACATGGTATAGTATGTTGTGTTGCTTGAGAGTTGATTTGCATTGATATGTACACAAATGATAAAGCTTATATGAGGTGAAAAATGGAAATAACATATGGTGTAAGGTGGTGGACTAATGATTGCCAAAATATGTGTAATAAGGAATTAATAAGGTTTACTTAAAATTGAGTAGTAATTTGTGTATAATAATGTTAAATGAATTATGTGACATAATTGGTATATTTGTTTGAAATAAATGTGACACCAATATGGAATGAATGTGAGTTGGCCAAATGGGTTAAGGTAAGTTAAGGAGAACATGATATAGTTATATGACATATGTGTGACTAATGTTAAGTAAGTGAAAGTTATTTGTATGATTAAAATGAATTAGAGACCTAATCTTTAACTTGATTGACTAGAGCAATTATGGTCACCAAAAATGAGATGAATTAGACTTGAAATGAATATAAGATATAGAATGAAGAGAAATTGATATGAGAAGGGATAAAGAGAAGGATTTGGAGTAAATGTGATAACTTTGAAAATGAATAAAAAAGAGAGAAATGAAAATAATAGATTGACATTTGGAATCTAAAGTAGAAGAAAATTTGATACATTGAATAAAAGAATAAAGATTTAATAGATATGAATTGAGACCCATATTAGTTAGATATGTACTAGATAAGTTGATCGATCAACTAGGGAGTGGCAATTACTAGGACATTTCGGTGTCACTAGAGGTCGATCCATAAGTATGACCATTAGATGATATTTATGTATTGATGACATTATATAAGTGTAGCAACCTTAAGGTCCATGAAGGGCCACTGCATAACTTATAAGATTGATGGCAGGTGCAGTTGCCTTAAGGTCCATGATGGGCCATGCATACTATGAGACTGACATGATAGAGTGCATCCATCGAGGTCTAGAATGCAGACCCCTATACAACTTATAAGATAGAGTATGGCTATTAAGTTTTGGGATGCAAACCATGCACAATCTTGATGACTGTGATGAGATATGATATGACGAAGTGCAGCCATCGAGGTCTAAAATGTGGCCCCTGCATACATTGAGATCTCATTATCCAGTGTTAAAAGGATAATCTTTCGAATATAGGGCAATAATTAAATAATGAACATGACTAATTAAATGAGATATAGATGACCAGGCAACTTGAATAAAAGGAATACTTAATATATTTGAATGTTTATAAAATGATACTGCATGTGATGACTATTTATGATGCATGTTGAGTGTGGACATGTTGGCATATTGCATAATGTTTGACGTGCACACTGTTATGACACATAATATATGAAATGGTATAATGAATAACATGATGCATGTTGTATAAGGTTAAATGTATGATTCATTAATTTCACTTACTAAGCATGTGCTTAGTGTATCAGATTTTTGATGCGTAGGTAGTAGATAGATCGTGTGGTTCAATCTCAGCAAGGAAGTAGCATAGCAGACAACTCTATTTTAGGTATATATTCTATTTCTTGGTTCTATATCCTATAACTTTTAGATGCACTCATGTATAAGGGATAGATCGTGTTGTAAGAATGATAGTAAGATGTGTGTTATAAACTGATATTATGTAATAAGTGTTTTTTTGAATGATATATGTGTACTGCTAATGCTAGTGAGTTAATGGGTGGATTGGGAGGATCCTATGAGCTAAGTTGTGAATGTATTTGGTATAGAAGTGTTTATTTAATAGGTTGAAATTTTTGGATTTTTACCCAGACAGTTGTTATGCTACCGGGTTTGTAATAAAATTTCTTTAAGGTGCTTTGAGAGTTTGATAGTTGTAATTGATCTGGCCTATCTAAGAGTTTGTATGACATCCAAAACTGAATTTAACATAATTAAATTGGCCTAAATTAAAGCTAAAAAACCTTTATTAATTAAGGTTACACATGAAGTTAAGCGAGTATGAGGAGAGAGAAATATGAGGATGGGTGATCTACTGGGAAGTGACATCTCTTATTCATTTTAGAAGTGGATCGGGTAGGATGTGTCATATTTGGTGGTATCAGAGTGGGTTTAGGTGTTCCTAGGCCTAGAGTCTTACATGAGTGCATTAGGATTGATTCTTATTTGGTACTGCTATACTACTTGAGGCTAATAACTGTTTTCCTTATAGTGAGACAAAATGAGCGAGTATACTCCACCTCTTACGGAAGAAGTTGTTGAGAGCCATGCTCTACCCACCATCCAGGAGCCTGCTAGGTTAGAGATTCTAGTGCCAAGTGATATTGCCTATATATCTTTAGCTCCTACATAGGCACAGCCATAGCCAGCCCTTTTACAGTAGATAGTAGATCTACTCAAACAAGCCACTACAGTAGCTGCTCCACCTCCAGCACTTACACCCCCTTCATAGCCCCAGGTGATATAGAAAACTTACCTACAGAGAGTAAAAAAGATAGGAGCTGAGGACTTTTTAGGCACTTAAGCATATGATTCCTCGAGAACTATTAGCTAGAGAGGATTATTAGAATCCTGCAATAGCTTTAGTGTTCTCTAGAGGAGAGTTTGATTTGTGCTACCTCACTACTACAGGAGAAGGCTTTTTATTGGTGGGAGACTACTACAAAATGTAAGATTGTAGAAGAAAGGACATAGGATTTCTTTTAGAAGGAATTTAAGAAGAGGTATATTTCTGAGGCATACCTAGAGAAGAGGAAGTAAGAGTTCCTAGACTTAAAGCAGGTAAAAAAGATTGTGTCTGAATATGTGAAGGATTTTGCAAGGCTGAGTAGGTATGCTAATGAGTTTGTCTTGACAGAAAAGAAGAGATGTAAGAGGTTTAAGAAGGGCCTTGACATAGAGATATGGACTCAGATATGCACCTCCAAGATCTAGAAGTTTGTTGCTTTAGTTGTCACAGCTTATAACTGGAGGAGTTTCTGAAGGAGAAGAGGAAGATGTACCAAAAGAAGAGATTCATAGCATAAGGGCAAGGTAGCTTAGCCTTAGAGGCCAGTAAGAGGCAAAGAGGAGGACATACATCTCAGCCACCATAGAGGTAGGGATAGGGATAGATATTAAGGTTTGGACAGGCTCTCAATTTAGGCCCAGGAAGTAACGAGTTACTAGTGCCCTTATCTCTACAGCTAGGAGTGCACTATTGAGGTGTAGCACATGTAGGGAAAGACACCCAGGGGCTTATTGGAAGACCTGTCCTAGTACTTATTTTGCTTACGGGTTTAAAGACCACTTTTAGAGAGATTGCCCTAGGAGGCAAGAGGGTAGCACCCAGATATAGGCATATTTACCCATTCCTACTAGGATCTAAAAAGAGGCCAAGAGTGAGAGAGTTGGTCCTAGCCAGAGACCCAGATTTGAGATAGAGACCCGATGAGGCAGTACACAATCTGAGCTAGAGTGAAGCCTAACTCTCCAGATGTTAATGTGGGTACATTTTTCTTGTTTGAGTTACCTATTTTAGCCTTAATTGACCCAAGTTTTACACATTCCTATATTTGACTACATGAGCAAGAGATAGAGGGTTAGATCCAGAACTTATAGACTTAGATATCCTGGTTAGCAACCTAATTAGGCAACAAATAATAGTTAATAAAGTATATCGAGATTGTCCCTTAGTTGCTTAAAGATATGTGTTCCCAGTAGATCTCATTGAGCTCCCATTCAATGAGTTCGATATTAGCCTAAGGACAGAGTGATTGTCTAGACATTAAGTAGTAGTGGATTGTAAATAGAAAAAACTTTCTCTTAAAAGTCTAGATGGGATAGAGGTGATGGTACATAGAGAGAGAGATATCTTTGCTAATATTTTCTTAGTTGCTACAGTTAGATGATTAATACAGAAAGGATGTGAAATGTACCTAGCCCATGTGGTTGATGCTCAGAAAGTCAAGTTGAGTCTTGATTAAATACCCATGGTGTTTGAGTTTCCAAATGTGTTCCTTGATGAATTGCCAAGATTATCCCTATGGTGGGAAATTGATTTTGAGGTCGAGGTATACTCGAGCACTGCACCCATTTCCATAGCTCCTTATCGCATGGCACCTATAAAATTGAAAGAGTTAAAGGTGTAATTATAGGAATTCCTTGACAAGGGATTCATTCAATTGAGTGTTTCTCCTTGGGGATCACCAGTGTTGTTCTTGAAAAAGAAAGATGGTTTACTCATGCATGGACTATAGATAATTAAATAGAGTGACTATCAAGAATAAATATCCCTTACCTAGGATTGATGATTTATTTGACTAGCTATGAGGAGCTAGTGTGTTCTCCAAGATTGACTTGAGATAAGGTTATCACTAGTTGAGGATTAAGGAGTCTAGCATTGCCAAGATAGCTTTTTGAATAAGGTATGGCCATTATGAACTCTTCGTTACACCATTTGGGCTTACTAATGCCCTAGCAGCATTCATGGATTTAATGAATCGGATTTTCAAGCCATACCTAGACCAGTTTGTAGTGGTGTTCATTGATGAAATTTTAGTGTACTCAAAGACTAAAAAGGAGCATGAGCAACATTTGAGGCTGGTATTGTAGACCTTGAGAGAGAGAGATAGCTTTATGCCAAACTGAGTTAATGCAAGTTTCAGTTAAGTAAAGTAGCCTTTTTAGGCCATATTGCTTCAGTTGAGGTATCAAGGTAGACCTGAGTAAGGTGAAAGTAGTGCTAGAATGGAAACCTCCCAAGAATGTCAGTGAGACTCGAAGCTTCCTAAGATTGGTTAGATATTACAGAAGGTTCATGAAGGGATTCTCTATAATTGCAACACCAATGATGAGACTGTTGAGGAAGGATGTGAAATTCATATGGGATGCTAAATGTTAACTAAGGCTCCCATTCTTACTCAACTTGAGTAGGGGAAAGAGTTTGTGATATATAGTAATGCTTCCCATAATGGGCTTGGGTGTGTATTGATGTAGGAAGGAAACGTAGTAGCATATGCTTCACGACAGTTAAAACCCTATGAGAAGAACTACCCCACACATGACTTAGAGCTAGCTGCTATTATCTTTTCCTTGAAAGTATGAAGACATTACGTGTATAGTGAGCAATGCTACATCTACATAGATCACAAGAGCCTTAAGTACCTCCCCACTCAGAAAGAATTGCACTTGAGATATCAGTGATGGTTAGAGCTGATAAAAGACTATGATTACTTCCTTGACTACTAACTAGGGAAGGTGAATGTCGTAGCAAATGCCTTGAGTCAAAAGTTTATAACATCCATGAGAATAATGGATGTAAAGCTTCATTGTGAAAATGATGGAACCTTGTTAGCTGAATTACAAGTGAAACCTAGCTTGAGCAAGTAGGTGAAAGAAGCTCAAATGCAAGATGAATGGCTTACACATATCATGAGTCAAGTCAAAGAGGGGAAGGCTCTAGAATTTGAAATCAAAGTAGATGGGTGCCTATATTATAATGATAGACTATATGCGCCAAATGTAGAGGCTATTAAGAAGCAGATTTTATAAGAAGTCATGAGGCTCCTTATGCCATGTACTTAGTAAGTATGAAGATGTACCCAGATTTGAAACCCTACTACTAGTGGTTAGGAATAAAGAAAGATGAAACTAAACATGTGACTAAATGCCTGAAATGCCAATAGGTTAAAGCAAAACACCAGGTTCCTTTTGGATTGCTTCATCCTATAGCAATTCCAAAATGGAAGTGAGAAAGGGTGATAATGGATTTTATGATGGGACTGCCCATGACTAGAAGTAAATGTGATATTATGTGGGTGATAGTTGATAAATTGATAAAGATAGCCCACTTTATTCCTATAAGAATGGACTATTCCATAGAGAAATTAACTCAGTTATATATAAATGAATTTGTGAGACTTCATGGATTGCCAACTTCTATTATTTCAGATAGAGATCTGAGGTTCACTTCAAAATTCTTGTAAAAGCTACATAAGGTCTTTGGTACCCAGTTGACTTTCAACACAACATTTCATCTATAGACAGATAGGCAGATAGAGTGAGTGATTCAAATACTTGAGAACATGCTACATAGTTGTGCAATTGAATTTAAAGGAAGTTAGGATCATTACCTACCTTTAGCAAAGTTTGCATATAACAATAACCATTAAGCCAGTTGGGCATGGCACTATATGAGGCATTATATGGAAGAAAGTGTAGAACTCCCTTATGCTGAAGTGATTGGAGTGAAAACAAGTTAATGGGACCAGACCTCATTAGAGATGCTGAAGAAAAAGTGAGAATCATTAGAGATAGATTAAAGGTAACCTCTAACAGATAAAAATCTTATGCAGATTTGAAGCAGAGAAACATCAAATATGAGGTTGGAGAGAAAGTATTTCTCAAAGTGTCACCTTAAAAGAAGGTGCTCCGATTTGGTAAGAAGGGTAAGCTAAGCTCTAGATTTATTAGCCCGTATAAGATTACAGAATGTAGAAGGCAAGTAGCCTACTGTTTAGCTTTATCACTAGAATTGCAATAGATCCTCAACGCTTTTCATGTATTGATGTTAAGGTGGTACAGATCAAACCCCTCTCATGTGTTGCTAGTAGAAGAGATTACGGTCTAGCCAGACCTCACCTATGAAGAAAAATTGATGCAAATTCTTGCTCGTGAGGTTAAAGAGCTGAGGAACAAGACCGTTATGCTAGTAAAGGTGTTATAAAGACCCCACAAGGTTGAGGAAGCTACATGGAAGAGTGAAGAATAGATGAGAGCTAGTATCCACACTTGTTCAGTTTAGGTAATTTTGAGGACAAAATCCTTTTAAGAGAGGAAGAACTGTAACACCTTGTAATTTTTTGATAATTTAATTAGGGCCCTTGAAGAGTGAATAGTACTTTCAGGAACCTAAAGTGAGCTGAGGCCATAGGATATATAAATTATTAAAACATAATTATGGATGAAATTTGGGATCAAATTGAAGTAATTTAGGGGGCTAAAATAGATAGTGAAGTTTGCTTATTAGTGTCCCAAGAATAATGATGTAGTTAAAGCTGAATGAAAAATATTTTAAAAAGTGCTCAGAAAATTCTAAAAATAGTATAACTTGATGGTAAAAAATTCTAACTAAACCAATGGAACTAGTTTTGGAATTTTCTGAGATTGGAAAGTAATTAAATAGAATTAATTTATGATGCATTTCCCTAAAATAATTTTTCTTAGAAAAAATTCTAATTTTAGGGGGTAAATAAAATACCGATTATGATTTTTAGACCTATTATCTGAATTTTTGGAGCATGAGATATGAATTTTTAGAGATGAATTAACCAATATTAAATCCTAACCATCCATTTTACACTTGGCACCATCCTAGCCATTCTTCCCATACATAAAGGTGGACCCTAGATCTTTCTACCAACATTTCTAGCCCTCTTTTCCCCCTCAAAGTTGAACACCTTCTTCTTCCATGGAACATTAGATTTCTTCTTTCTTTCACCCATTAAAACTCCACCAAATTAACAACTTAATACATCAAAATTTCCTCTATGCTCCCCTCTCTCTAATTCTAATGGTATTTCATCTTTTGGAGGCTTAGAATAAGAGAAAAAGAGTGGTAAATAGTGATCAAGGTATGTGACACTCTTTATCTGGTCCTGTCGCCAGTCGATCACCTAACACAACTAAGGTATATTAAATTCCATACACACTTACGTCAGAAAACTTTTCTCTATTTTTCTTATTATATATATATATATATATATATTTCCTTAAACATCAAGTATTGTATTATGATACATATATAACATAATTTACTTGTTTGAAAACTATTTAACAACATATTACGGGTCTAAAAATTTGTAATCCTCATGTCAAAATTTCGGTAGCATAACAGCTGTACTGGGCACTATCAAAAATTCTTTTAAACATATGAAAAACACTTTTATACTCAATTGCATACATTCCCACTTCTTTGTGATCCTTTGATCACTCCAACTCATCAAATTCAACAACACATTCTCAACCTCAGGAAGAGATGTCAAACATGCATAACATAATTTAAAAGCATATTTAAATTTATAATTACATACCTATAACCAAAACTATGATTTAAATGCATACTTTGGCTTAAGCCCAAAACTATACATGACCAATATAAGATTACGACCTCTTAAAGTCTATACATTACATAAATTTGATACATCTTCAATTTTACCAAAATCAAAAGCCTTCTCTTTGCTTCTTTAGATATCTTGAGGCATGGCTCAATTATTCTTCTTACCTATGCATCGTAAATAAAATGATGTATTGAGCGTATTGCTTAGTGGTGTAATTGAAATAATTATTGTATATAATCATATTCATAATATAATTAGAGGGTATGTTAAGAACATTCACCATTAGATACAATTACTATATTTAACAATAGCTTACATCATATGTGTGTACATGCTAATTAAACTTTAAAAATAAAATCTCACATATTTAGTCTCATAATATTTAACCAACATTTAGTATGATTTATTCATCTCATACATCACCCATAAATGATCAACACATTTTATACTACTTACAGTCTCATTAATATACCCTTTATGTTGTAATTAACTATTATTTCACTACATATTTCATTCATGCCATTAAATTTATGGAAAATAAATAAAATGTTATATTTTTAACAATTACATGCTTATAGTTATTTTTACTTGGCCCATATTTATGAGAACATAACATTTATGGATATCGAGATTATCTTATGTAGTGGTCCACATTTTGGACCTAAATGGCTGCTACACCAATGTAGACCCGTGTAGTGGCCTCGAGAGACTTGAATGGTAGTTGCACCCATGTAGAAGTCCAATACTATCATATATAGGTCAGGGTCATACTATAAGTGGACCCATAACTAAAATCGACATCGAATTGTTTAGTAGATGCTATCTATCCCTAGTTGACTGGTCAACCTATCCATCTCTAGGTTGTTACTCATATAGGCTATTTTCATTTTTATAAAACCTTAATTTGATTTACTCATTTAAATCTTGACAGTTAATGCCTTTTTACAAATCGAGCATATTTTATAAATTTCCCTTTTTCCATAGGTGATTAGATTATGCATAATTTTACCTAGCTTAATTAATCACCAATTTCATAACATTCTTACATGCACATTTTATCTTACAATATTCATTTTTTCACTTATATAGACATAACATAAATTTCATGCTCATATTAAAGCTTAAACATTTATTTAAAGAAATTAAGCCACAAGCATTACTATCACCAAATTGTGTTCCTCATCTAATTATACTTCAATTTTGCATTTCCTGTATCTCTTCATATCCATAATTTCACAATCAATATACAATTTGCAACATACTCAATTTCAAGCATTTCACAAATATAAGACATATTTATCTTAATGATTTAAAATCATAATAATCCATTCTATCTCATAATACAAAATCTATAGTTAACATTATAAGTCATTATGGACTAATGTCATATATGATTCACAATTCTCACCTTTTCACATATAAAGGCCATCTGACCACTTTAATATTTTACACCTTAATGAATTTTTTCTTCATTCATAATGTGTTAATATTTTACTTTATATTATAACATCATTAAAACATCAAACACACCTATATAACACAATACATACATAATTATTTTCTCTATTTTTCATACAAATATACCTTTTTACTAACATATACGTAATTGCATATATTATAGATAATTAACGACATGCCTTAGCTATAATAATTAGATCGATTACACATACCTAGTGAATTCAAAATACACTATGGAGCTCGACTACACCTTTGCTTTATCCTTATTGCACTCATGCTCCATTTCGACCATTGTCCATTACAAATTTGATTTTAGAAAAAATGTAAAAATTCATATGATACTTGAACAATTCAAACAACCACATTTTTTTGATTCTCGACCACTTATTTAACATGATAAAAATATTGGTTTCTCAAAAATCCTACCCAATTGAAAAATGGACATTATCTCCTTAACCTGAAAACATGAAAATCATTCATTTTTCTCTAAAATATCACCAAATATATAGTCTAAAATCCTTATAAACTCATTTACTTTAATTGTTTTATGAATTAAAACTTGAATTTCAAGAATTAAAGAAGAAAGAATGGGAAAAACCTTACCTTGGGGTTGTTGGGTTTCTTGGCTAGTAGGGGAGAGAAGGAAATGTGTAACTTTGACAAAAAAACTCCAAGTTACAAGGGTATTTGTAAGTGAAAAATTATTATTTTTTATTCCTTCAAAAATTCATTTCTTTCTCATTTTAGGTTCTTTTTTATCATTCTACTTTTAGAAATTAGATAAATTAGATCTTTAAATACTGTAAAATTAAGGTTTAAAAATTGAAGAAAATTAAATTAAAATGTTAATTTTACTCTTCTTAAAATTCAAAAAAAATACTTTTCGATCTCAAAAAATTTCAATTCCCAGTCCATTAGACTCAGTGAAATTTTTGAGTATCAGGTCATATAGTTTTGAAAAATTTTTGAGTATCTTTGAAAATTATTTTCAGTTCAACTTTGCCTTGATCACTATTCATAAAACACTATCGAAAAATTTTTCTTGGCATTTTTAACCTATCAAATAAACTTTGATTAATTTCAAACTTTATCCAAAATTATTTTATGACTAATACTTTTATCCAGTAACTCTAGTACACCTTGAGCCTCGGGAGTACTATTTATCCTGGGAAAATATTATTCATAAAAATAGGTAATTTTTTTCGGGTTGTTATAAGGTGAGCAAAAATGGTTATTTTTAATTTCTAATATTTTTCTAATGTGGGGTTCAAGATATATAAGGTGTTTATGGGTTTACATTTCTCTTAGGTTATATGTAGAATTTTTGAGAAATTTTCAAAGGTGACATATGTGTATGTTTGTAGGTAGAGAAGGAGGAGAGGTCAAGAGAAGAGAAGGAAAAGATTGAATGGTGATTTGAGGTCCATTTGGTGAGCCAAGTAAGTGAATTTAGTGATTCATGCATTTAATTTATTATTTTGCATAAATTATGTTATGTATATATGTATGGAAGTGCATATTTACATGGTATAGTATGTTGCTTGCTTAAGAGTTCATTTGTATTGATATGTACATAAATGATTAAGCTTATATGAGGTGAAAAATGGAAAGAAAATATGGTGTAAGGTGGTGGATTTAATGATGGCTGAAATATGTGTAATAAGGAGGTAATAAGGTTTACTTAAAATTGAGTAGTAATTTGTGTATAATCATATTAAGTGAATTGTATGACATAATTGGTATATTTGTATTAAATAAATGTGACACCAATATGGAATGAATATGAGTTGGCTGAATGGGTTAAGGTAGGTTAAGGAGGACATGATATAGTTATATGACATATGTGTGACTAATGCTAAATAAGTGAAAGTTATTTGTATGATTAAAATGACTTTGAGACCTAATCTTTAACTTGATTGACTAGAGCAATTATGGTCACCAAAAATGAAATAAATTAGACTCAAAATAAATATAAGATATAGAATAAAGAGAAATCAATATGAGAAGGGATAAAGAGAAGGATTTGGAGTAAATGTGATGACTTTGAAAATGAATAAAAAAGAGAGAAAAGAAAATAATAGATTGACATTTAAAATCCAAAGTAGATGGAAATTTGATACATTGAATAGAGGAATAAAGACTTAATGGACATGAACTAAGGCCCATATTAGTTAGACACCTACTGGATAGGTTGATCAATCAACTAGGGAATAACAGCTACTAGGACACTTTAGTGTCATGAGAGGTCAATCCAGGAGGATGACCTTAAGATGATATTGATGTATTGATGATATTGTGTGGGTGCTATCACCTTAAGGTTTATGAAGGGCCACTATACAACTTATGAGATTGATGGCAGGTGCAACTGCCTTGAGGTCCATGATAGGCCACTGCACACTATGAGATTAACATAATGAAATACAACCGTTGAGGTCTAGAATGTGGACCTCTGCGCAACTTATAAGATGGAGTACGATTGTTGAGGTTTGGGATATGAACCCTCACACAATCTTGATAACTATGATGAGATATGATATAATAGAGTGTAGTCGTTGAGGTCCAAAATACGGCCCCCGCACACACTGAGATCCCATTATCCAGTGTTAAAAGGATAGTCTTCTAGATATGGGCCAATAAATGAATAGTGAACATGACTGATTAAATAAGATACATATGACTAGGCAACTTGAATAAAAGAATTAGTTAATATATTCAAATGTCTATATAATGATACTACATGTGATTATTGTTTATGATGCATGCTGAGTGTGGACATATTGGCATGTTGCATGATGCTTGACATGTACACTATTATGACACATAATACATGAAATGATGCATGTTGTATTAGGTTAAATGTATGAATCATTAATTTCACTTACTAAGCATATGCTTAGCATATTGGGCTTTCGATGCGTAGATAGTAAATAGATTATACAGTTTAGCCTTAGCAAGGAAGTAGCATACTAGACAACTCTATTTTGGGTATATATTCTTTTTCTTGGTTCTATATCCTATAACTTTTAGATGCACTCATGGAGAGGGGATGGACTGTGATGCAAGAATGATAGTAAGATGTGTGTTATAAACTGATATTATGTAATAGGTGTTTTTTGAATGATATGTGTGTACTGCTGATGCTGATGAGTTAATGGGTGGATCAAGAGGATTCGATGAGCTGAGTTGTGAATGTATTTGATATAGAAGTGTTCATTTAATAGGTTGAAATTTTTGGATTTTTGCCCAGACAACCATCATGCTGCCAAATTTTTGATAAAATTTCTTTAAGGTGCTTTGAGAGTTTAAGAGTTGTAATTGATTTAACCTACCTTAGAGTCTGTCTGGCATCCAAAACTAAATGTAATAGAATTAAATTGGCCTAAAGTAAAGCTAAGAAACCATGATTAATTAAAGTTACACATGAAGTTAAGCGAGTATAAGGAGAGAGAAATATTAGGATGGGTGACCTACTGGAAAGTGACATCTTTTGTCCAATTTGGAAGTGGATGCAACCAAAAGGGCGTCAGCACATCGACTATAAGTAGGAAAGTCACTAGCAAATGAGAAGACATTTAAAGATAGAAAAAGGAAAGAAAGCGAATCACAATAGCATAATTGGAAATGTTATGTAAATTGTTGCAAACAATCAAAGACCTTAACAAGTAGCCCATCATTCAAGTAACAATCATTATACTCTTATCTCAAGTCATATATTGATGTACAATCATTTATTTTTGTCATCCATGTTTGAAAAGGTTAGGCTAGGACATGTTACAATAGTGAAATTAATAAATTATAATCAATTTTTAGCTTAAGATAAAATTTGACATTAATACAACAAACAAGAAAACAACATTAAAACACAATAAAAGGAGGTAAGACAAAATAAAACTCTCATATCTTAATAAAGCTAGTAAAATAATAACAATAGTAATAAATTGACTAAAAAGTGATAATTAAGGCAAATCCATTATCCACTAGCATAGGATGATATGAATAAAAGATAATAAAAAGGAGTATAAAGATTAACTTTTCAAGATAAGATAACTTAAGAAAGGTAGTTATTACATTATACAAGAAAAAGCATATATATATAGCATACTTACAACCAATGATAAACTAAAATTAATCACTAAAAGTAAAAGTTTTGCACTCAAATAAAAAAAACCATAAAATTCATGAATTAATAGATGATTAGAAATTAATCAACTAGAATTGACATAAAGACAAAATCAGTAAGCACAAAGTAAAAATTGGAAAATATAAAAATGATGACAATTAACAACAATAAAATGGTATAATTTCCAAATAGCACATCACATGCAAATAAATTCCTAAATGTCTTCTACCAATAAGTAAGGGCCTCAAACACATCAAAAATAAATATGTTATAAAAAATAAAGAGAAAGGTTGAGATAGATCCTTAACTTCGAAAGCTTTGACTCCCATTTAGACTATTCAAATTATAGCTCTTTAGAGTATTAGAGATATATCCAAATTTGAAAAAAAAAACCCTAAAAATGGAAAAATAGTAATCATAAGAATGAATAAAATAAAAAAAAGAATCAAACTCATGAAAAAATATATATTTTAATTATTGAAGTATAAAAAATTGAAATAATAATAACAATAAAATATGGGTATTGTACTTAATTTTTGAAGATCAATCAAAACATAGGCCACCCGAAATTACTTATCCTCACTCTCATTAAATAGATTTACATATATAAGATCCAATTCAAAATAAGCACCTTATGAATGCAATAAAAGGTAAACCTTAATTAAGAGAAATCATAAAAAAAATGAAAGGTAAGAATTTAGGATCTATTCATATTCAACACTAAAAGTAAACTAAATAGCTAGTAATCTTATTTAGCTCTATTTACTCATAACAAATAAGTGAATAAAAAATTTAGAATGTAGTTTACGTATATGCAAAACAAAACATAACTCTGAAATTAATAACTAGTCGAGGCAAGTAATAATAGTAGGAGCTACAACAAAAGATCAACCCATCCAACTCAATCCATAAATACATGGAATTTAATGTTGACCAGAGGAACAAAGCTTCAAAATAAGATAATGTTAAGGATCCAATGTGGGTTTCATATTTACTCTGTAAAATACAATCCAACCATAAGTAGGAATCATCAAATGTTGTTCATTTTTCTAACTGGACTACATGTATAGCATAATTTAGTTTAGATAAAAGTTAATACAAACATCATAAAAAAATTGGTAAAAAGTTAATCTCAGCCCCAAAAAAATAATAAAAATAGAGTTTGAAATTCTAGTATGGCATAATCTAAATTTTATTCCAAACTAATAATAGTAGAAACTAAAAATAATACATACTTTGTTCTTTACACTTTAAGATATAGTAAGATTAAACATGAAAAATTTAGCATGATAGCTTTCATGCAATTAGGTTCTTATCATCCTTCTATCAATAGATAATCCTCAAATTGGAAAGAAATCAAAGGGAACAAAAAAAATTAGAACCACAAATACCAAACATACGAAACATCAGAAAATAAAATCTATCGGCATACAACTCACAAGTAAAAAAAAATAGGATAGCGATAATAACCAAACAATAAAAGACTTAGCTTTAGATTCATTAATCTTCCTTTTTTATGTTTGTAACCTATTATTCTTAAGTGAGTAGCCACCTTATCATAGAGAAAATAAACCCATGAGGGAACAGATAAGCAAAAAAGATAAGAAAAATAAAAAAAAGGAGAGGAAATAGGTACGATGTAGAAATGGCCTACCAGAAAAAGTTGCCTCCAATGAAATAGAATGATACGGATTCTTTTTTAAGCTTAAACAAAAAAGGCTTGTGCTTGTGAAAGAGACTGTAATCAACAAATATGTAAAAAATAAATCTAGAAAGCTAAAATACCTTTGATTTTTGACATGCATGAAATCACTAAACATAGTTTACTAAAAACAAATAAAAAATTTAGCCACCTTATCAAATTGAAGAGGAGAGAGATGTTAAACTAGTAAATGAAAAGCAATAAACACATAAAGAAAGTTATCGATTGAAGTTGTTTCTTGTGAGGAGTGAAACTGATCTTCTTTTTGCCATAGATCTAAAACAAAAATCACAAAAAATATATATTCTTAAGAGATTTGCAAAAATGAATAAAAGGAAGATTATGAAGAAATTAAAAGAGATTAAATGGTTTGAGAAAATACCTTAAATTAGTCATGTATATGGCCATTATATTGAGATCTAGTAGAAAAACGAGGAATAAACTTAAAAAACTTAGGGTTTTGTAGTTGTCAAGTGAAAACTTAAATTTAGGAGCTCAAAGTTATTAACTCGATAAAAAATGTAGTTGAAAACTAGTAGAGACATCGAAATATGATGGGATTTGAAAGAAAAAGCTTAAAAACCTAGGAAGTAATTTGATTGAGAAAGAAAAAGATAAAAGAGGAGGAAGAGGATGAGAAGAAGAAGAAAATGATGATGATGATGAAGAGAAAAGGGTGCATCAGCAGGTAAAGAGAATAGGAAGAGAGAGAAAATGTGTGGCTTTTATATGAGTTAAAAGGGTTAAAAAATCATATTTATGCTTAGAGTTTCCTTTAAAGATGGGATTAAAATTAGGGGTATTTTTGTCTTTACTTAAATTTGAGACCTATTCTTCATAGATTAATTTCTAATGTTTAACTTCCTTTTTCATTAATAATTCAGAAATAACAAATTTATTTTTCATTAATATTTTGATATGAAAATTTTTTGTAGGTTTAAGTCATTATTGGGTTCAAATAATGACTTATTTAAGAAAAATCAAA
>CANXYI011311220.1:0-16241 GCA_948208565.1 Hura crepitans | reverse complement strand
AGTAGATGCCTAATGCTGGTTGTGATTTTGGCCTCTAATGATCATGAACTTTAAAGGATGAACATGACATATTAACATAACAAAGCGCAATCTCCTAGAAATGATAGAAAATGTTCTTTGATAGAGCCATAAACTAAAAAGGTGCAGGAGCTGGTGTACTACTCATCAATCCAGAAGGTGAACAAATATTCTTAGATAGGAAGTTGGAATTCCATGTGACTAACAATTTAGTTGAATATGAAGCATGCATTCATGGCCTCAAAACCTTATATTAGCTAGGGATAAAAGTAGTTGATGTATATAGGGATTCTATGCTAGTCATACAATAAGTAAAAGGTAACTGGGAGATCAATTATGAGAATTTGAGTAGGTATGTTAGAATACTCATAGATCTATTAAAAGGATTTGACCAATGTACTTTCCACCACATCCCCAGAGAACAAAACTAAGTTACAGATGCCCTAGCCACCTTGATATTAGTATCGAACCTCACTAAAATGGATTTGCCTAAACCTATGTACTTTATTAAATTAAGATTTCCCACATATACAAATACAGTTAGCATAACAATAGAACAAACCAATGTCAATTTACCTAGGTATCATAACATCCAAGTTTACCTAAAAACTAGACAATACCTAGATCATGCAACTGAAAAGGATAACAGTGTCCTAGAGAAGCTATTAGCTTAGTTCATTTCTTACAAAGGGATGTTGTACAAAAGGTAGTTGGATGGTATTTAACTTAGGTGTGTGGACGAATTAGAGTCTCAAAAAATACTCATAGAGGTGCACAAAGGAGTTTGTGGTCCTTATATGAACGAAAAAAACTTAGCTAAAAAAATCATACAATTGGGATACTACTGGTTAACCATAAAAATAGATTGTTGTAACTTTGTCAGAAAATGTCATAAAATGCCAGATTTATGGGAATCTAAGTCACTTATCCCCTAATAACTTGACCAATTTATCATCCCCTTGGCTATTTTTAACATGCAAAATAGACATCATAGGGAAAATAAAGCCAACTGCTAGAAGGCATAGATATATAGTGGCGGCAATTGATTACTTTTTAAAATAGGTTAAAGCTAAATCTTTCAACAAATTAGGGGTAAAACAGATGGTGAAATTTATTAAAAGAAATCTCATCTACAGGTATGGATTGCCATAACAAGTCATCACTGATAATGGAGTACAATTTCAGGGTGAAACTAGGTAGCTGTTGTAGAAATACAAAATTAAGCATCACAAGTCTTTTCTGTACCACCTCAAGCTAATAGGGCAGTGGAAGCAACTAATAAGAACATCTAGAAAATTTTGCAAAAATGATAGTTACCTATAAGAATTGGGCAGACATGTTACCCTTTACATTATAGGGATACAGAACAATTGTCAGGACTCTACACAAGCCATGCCTTATTCTTTGGTTTACGGAATGAAAGCAGTAATACCAATAGAAATTAAAGTTCTTTCACTTAGGCTTGTGATGGAACTAGAAGCATAATGGGCTAGAAATAGATATAAACAATTGGCATTGATTGATGAAAAATGACTTAATGCTTTTTATCATATGCAATTGTACTAAAAGAGAATTGCTAGAGCATATAACAATAATGTCAAGCCCAAACCCATACAAGAAGGTGGCTTGGTACTAAAACAAACCAGGCCTTTATTATCATATCTAAGGGGAAAATTCAAGCCTAATTAGGAAGGTCCATACTTGGTCAAAAAGATATTCAAACATGTAGGTGTTCAGATCTCAGATTTAAAAGGCAATGAATTCTCAGAACCTGTTAACATGGATAAGCTAAAAAAGTATTTTTACTGAAGAAAAAAAGGGAAAGTTTGCTAAGTTGAAAACCCAAACAGGGTGGCTTAGGCAAAAGTTAGGACACCCCAATGAGGTGAAAACCTAGTAGGTACTTAATGCAATAGCTAGGGGATTTGAGAGAAATTGTCCAATCAAGAAAACCTTTTCAAGGCTAATTGGTAATGACAGTATCATTAAAGGGAAATTAATACATTTGCCAAGGTTAAGTAGCTTAGTTTTAAATGCAATTAATAGCAAGAATGCTTTAGTCATGACCATTAATATGTAAGCTTCCATTAAGTAAGAAATATCATACAAGTAATTGAACTCTAAAAAAAGAGTCTAAATACATCTTTTCTTTTCAAACATAGCAGTTGCATCATCAAACTTTCTCTTTAGTCCTAATATCCTATTGTCTCTAAATGTACTTAGAATCCATTCTCTATAATCATCACTTATATTTGTATTGTTGTTAGATGCATGATCAGGCACATCACTCAGTACAACATGACGCTTCCATATGTCGGGGAAAGAATGCAAGAAATGCCTAGTTAAAAGTCCACCTTGAAATCCTAAAGGTTCAGAAGGGATCCTTTGCAATAAGCCAAATTGTCGTTAGATCCAAGAAGGGGTATAAAATATAGCATGCCTCAATCCTATTAAGGGAACACAACCTAAATGACAAGATAGAGAAAAATGGGTGATTTTCTACCAAGGACATCTCCATCAAATTACAACAACAGTTCTAAACCATTTAGTCCATTGAACACAATTATCAAATTCTCAAGCTTTCTCTCACAATGATGATTCGAAGCATATTTCACCTAAAGCCTTTCGGGAAGAGGTACAAGTAATCCTAATTTCTCTTGTAACCAAATCTAAAAATAATAATAATAATAATAATAATAATAATAAAAGCTAGAGTGAAAACCCATAAGGGCTCTTTACGCATACCTTTAAGAGAAGTCGGCTCCCAGCTGTAAAGTCAATATCCCCTTTCTTCAAAGCATCTAATCCTTAAATGGTTTTAGCTAGAAAGACACTAAAAGGATTACAGCCAAAATGTATTCCAATCAAAAGTTGAAGACGCTTGAAATCACAAAGCCTATCCTTGAAAGTAACTATTAACCAATTACTAAGGATACATAGCAGCATACACTTCTCCTATTCTATAGAATTGATAGGGAACTTGTGAGCAAAGTGTAAAATTACTTGCAAAGAGTAGAGGCCACACCCAAAATTATTTTTTGAGCTATAAAAGGAGAAGTACCCAAAGCAAGGACAATACCAATGGGGTATTGTTCCTCAAAAGAAGGAATAGCCAAGGGATCATTTAGACCTACAGGAAAATTTAGGAGGGTAGCAAATTCCTTTAAAGTTGGGGTAATTTTCTAATGATTAAAGACAAACACATGGAAAATAAGGTCCCAATATTGCACAATGGCATTGAAAAAGTTTTGGTCAATCTTCACTTTTCTCAAGAATTTAAGGGTAGAAAAGGGAGAAAGGATGTTTAAAGTCCAAGAAGCCTTTGATACTAGTATTTTAGACAATTATTGTTTGAATGAGAGAGACATAGTAAAGCATGGCATAAATAAAGAAGAAGAGAGGTATTTATAGTCCTTAAGTCTCACCATTCCTTTTCCTACTAAGACAAGGAATCCAAAACACATGAGGAAGTCTGCACGAACCTTAAAACATTTAGAGTTAACAACGTGGTCTGCACAGGCTAACTAAGATAGGTCTGCAATAACACTTGTTACCAATAAAAAAAATGTCTGCACGGACCTTAGTGTACCTAAGTTTGCATAGACCTAAAACTATCCAACATCTCTAAATCAAGTCTTGCTACAAAAAGGTGCTTATTTGATGAAATATTGTTCAATTATAGGTAATGACATTAGTTATCAAATAGTTATATGTAAAGATGCAAAAATTATATTCAAAATGAAAGATTATTTATATTTGTATATACAAAAGTTGCGCTTATGAGGGAAAAAAATAAAGACTGCCATCAATTCTACTCTTCAATATCATCTCATCCTCAGTATCCTCATCATCAGTCGAGAGAACTAGCCTTTTAGAAATCTTCAAAGCTCTCAATATCTTTCTAGTCATATGAAGAGAATGACCTTCTTGGATAGCTCACTTTGTAAAGGAATGAAGAATCAATACATGACATACATGCATACATGCACACTTGCACAAACTAACCACTATAGAAAATTACTTACTGAAAGGACTCAAGTCTTATCAATCATGATCCTTCTAAAAGCTTTCACCATGCGAGCAGTCCTCTCTATTGGAGCTCTTTTTAACTATCTAAATCAAAATAAAAACTATCACCTCAAGTCAAAAACAACATAATAAACATGAAAAAAAGAGGGTATCATACCAATGTGGTGTTCTCTAGCTCAAAGGTAACTAGCTAGTTGTCTTTAATGTGAAGGCGAGCAAAAGATAGCTCTCCATCCACACCATAGTGCATATAGCTCAGCTTCAGTATGTCAATCATCATGCCCACAACTTCATTAGGAAGTAATGATAGACCATCAGGTGGAGTAAAAGCTCCACTCCTAGTAGTATAAGTGGGAAGAGGTGAAAATTGAGAACCAGGAGAACTAAGAACAGTTCTTGCCCTTTTCCTTGACAAAGAAAGTCCAGCTTCTAAAAAAGTAGTGGTAGGCTATAACACAACACACAATTAAAATATGTTCTCAAAAGTAAAAGAGCAAAAAACTAAGCAATCTACTTAAGGAGGAGTAGGCCCTAAGGTATAAGGAACTCGAGGTAGCAAATGAGTAGATACCCAAGAAAGGTAACTCTCTCCATTATCCTCCACTAGTGTACTCCCTAGAATACTAGTAGTCATGCCCCATAAAAACTTTAGATCATCAATATATCTCCCAAATAACTTCAAATCTGGAGGACTCTGAGGGACATGTCACGCATCAGGCCCTATATGCCAGCCTATAGCTCTCTCTCCTGAAAGCCATGAGTAAGCTTCTAGAGTGGTCAGCAACATCCTTCGAGAGGACAATTCTCGAGCAGAATTTAGAAAATCTGGCATTTCCTCAAGCAGGAAGATCCACCATGCTAAGTCAATCTCTAAAGGGAAGTGTTAGTCATGATCATCTAAATTACTAATAATGAACTTTTCATGTGCAGGAAAATACTTACATCGGGCCAAGTTCTAGAGCTAAGGTACTATCAGTGCTTTATCAAAAAAGATATATTCTAAGGTCCTGAAGAGGGTCGAACCTATCTGTCCATCATTATGTATCGATAAGGTACATCTAGTTCATAAGGGCGGGGCAGTAAATGCAGCTTATATGCCTAAACCTAGAAAGGTAAAAACATAGGATTAAAATCACAAAAAATCATATAAAGTGGAAAAGGATCAAAATGAACTATTTATTAGAACACTAAACACAAAGCCTTGAACAAATTGATGGCTCTTCCTGGTACGAATGACCATGTCCAAGCTTTAGAACACCTATTTGAGAGATGAGCAACACCAATTCCAAGAGCCAATTTTATCAATTTGCTTTAAGACAGGGAGAAAGCTCCAGCTCATATTTCCATTAGCATTGGAAAAAAGCGTAGTGCCCAACAAATAAAGAATGAAGCAGCGGGTGCATTGATCCACCTCAAGCTGACTAGAAGGGGTTTCACCTACCCATCTTTCATGCAAATTCGTGCATCAAATGCTCCCAACGCAATCTTAAGGAATAAAGCCCAATAATTCTCTCACTTTTTGTAGTCAAATTAAGGGATATCAATAACAGGCATAAAATGTAATGGCACACCCTATGCATGACACTCCAGTAATGAAATCCCAATCAAAAGGTGTTATGGCTATCTTCCCAAAGGATATATGAAAGGTGTGCGTGGTGTCGATCCATCTGTCCAGCAACACCCTCAAAGCTTGCAAATCACAACGAAAGTCTTTGCAAACTAGATGGTCCATAGAAGTCTAAAATCCACTAGATCTAAACTTATTCTTCACTAGCATAGGTATGGCAAAGTACTATTGCTAGGGTCCAGAAAAAGTGCCCCTATACTTAAGACATGTCTACAAAAAGAGGCAAAAGCATAAGTGTCCGCACGAACTAACATTTTAAAAATAGGTCTATGTGGACCACAAATACAATCGTAATAAGTCCTCATGGACTTTCTAGCCTATCACATATAGAATAACACTATATCATTTCCTAAGCTATACTAGAAGGAGCAAACAAAGACAAGGTCTACATGGACCAAGTATGCCCTAAGCAAGATAGGTCCACATGGACCTATTAAACAAGAAATAGCACACAATGTAACAAATAGAGATAAATCAAAACCAAATCATAATGAGGCACATAAGAAGGGGAAAACGCACTTGGGGGTAGACCTCTAAGCATGTGTGGTGCATCAAATCCACTAAAATCGAAGTCAAGTCATCAAATGCAATGTTGTTCACTAGAGTAGCATTTCAAGGTCGATTAACAGCCATAGAAGGTGTGAAACCAGCTGAAATTGGCATTGAAATGTCCTCCATTAGAGGAGGAGGTGTGGAATGAGCCTTTGTACTTGACGAGATAAGAAAAATAGTTGAGGTTCCCTTGTGGGGACTTGAATCACTAGAGGATGATGAAAGAGAGTTGTTAGTTGTGTGGGAAGCCATTGGAGAAGGGTTTTTAGTGAGAGAAAAGAGAGAGAAAGAAAATAAAAAGGATTACAAATGAGAAAAAAAGAAGGAAAATAAGCAGTTATCGATCTGTTGTGACAAGTCTGCACGAACTTACTACACACAAGTCCACACAAACGCCTTTGAATTTTATGTCCATAAGGATATCTTTTAATTTTGGTCCGCATGAACTTATTACACATATGTCCGTATGAATCTCTCTTAATCTTAGTCCATATAGGCTTAACTTAGTCACTATCCACGTGGACTCAAAGTCAATCACAACTAATTGATCTCTACAAATTGCTTAAAGATACATAAAAAAATTAGGTATGTATCACAAAGTTTTGGCTATATCAAACTAAATTTTTATCATATTCTCTTGTGCAGGATTTAAATTCTCTCATATTTAATTCCATGTCCAATCCAATTTTCTAGGATTCAACTCCATATTCAATCCTATGTTATCAATCCACATTTTCCCTCGAATTTAGCCTAATAAGCTAATCCAACAAGCCAATCTAAAATTCTTTCTGATTCTACCCAGCAAGCTAATCTAAAACTATCCTTTCATACGGTCAAACCTTATCGATCAAATAATCTTTGGTGAGATCAAAATATCTTTCATCTAGTTAAACCTTGTTGGTCAAATAACCTTAAGTAATCTATATTCAGAGGGAAGAAATAAGTACAATATAACTTCATGCCAAGTAAGTATTTTCAAACTCATGTACTTTGGAATGTACTATTATTTTCGCATTTCATAACACACACCAAAGTGGGGGCAACTGTAGACACCTTACTTTTTGACTTATAATGATCATCAGAGACAGGCTCTTAGGTAAGGCCTTAGGAAGCAAGTTTGCAAGAACTTATTATAGGGTTCACACGGATATCATCTATTTTAGGTCCGTACTAGCTTACTCATCTCTATCAAACCTAAGGCCTAAGGTCCACATGGACAAAGGTCTAAGTTTATGTCCATATGGACTAACTCAAACTTGGCCTAAGATTTAGCCTAAAGCCCATAGATTGGCAGGAAAACATACAACCTAAGTCCGTCGGATTGAGTCATACAAGTCTGCACAGACTTGCTAATGTAAAATCTTTTAGAAGTGGGATTTTCCTATTTGGATTATGAATCCTATTCCTATTAGGATTCTAACTCTTTCAAATGGAAAACCCTTAAAACCTAAGCCTATAAATACCTTTCTCTAGTATGAGAAAGGGAGAGGCTAAAAATAAAATTGATAATAGCAAATAAACCCATCTGAGAGTCTAAGAGAGGACTTTAAAGTGGATTCGCTATACTAGTCCTATTAGCTTCACTTTAAATAATTCTTTTTAAACTCTTACACCTTTGTGCTATTGTTTAAAGAGTTTATTCACAAGGTAATATCTGAGGTCTTTTATGAATATCTTTATGTTGCTCTATAAACTTATGATCTCTAAGGATTGATTACAAGTGAAATGATTCTATATAATCCTCACCTTAATTATAGGAGTAGGTAATGATTATAAACTATTTCATAATGTATAATTGATGGTTATCACTTCATGTTCATTCTATAATTTTTTGTCGTAGTCTCACGGACTTATATGTGAGCATATTAAAGTTCACACGGACTAACATTATTGGTATATGCATGATTTGTAGTCTGCACAGACTTAAAGTCAATAACACTATTTTAGTTATTTTATCATGTTTTAATATGTCTTCTCCTTATCATATTGACATAATCTTCTGATGTTATGACATTGTGTAATTATCCCATTCTTTAATACATATATGGTTGACATATTAAAATTGTTTGTAAAGACCACATGGACTCTCTCTCATGAGGAACGTAGTCTTCTCGAACATACTGGTTTTATTCTTATGTATTCTATATTGTAGTCTGCACGGACTTTCTCTTACAAGGAATGTAGTTTACATGGACATTAATTTTGATTTCCAATTTTCATATTATTCATATTTATCATCTTTATTATATATTTTATATGTTATTTGTTTGGTATCGTTAAACCTCTTCCTTTGAGTTGTATGCAAGTAATCCTTTTTACTAGAGTAAAGGTCCGGATAGATATATAATCCTTATGAGCAGTAGTCCACACAGACTTATGATAGAGCCCCGTAGAGTTTGCATAGACTTAATGACATATAGACAAGACTAGTTATATACTTTGGATTTTCTTTTGGTTTTATACCATTTTATATTTTGTTATTTATTTTGGGTTTGTAATATCTAGTTAATAACTTGTTTTACATGCTAAACACCTAAATTTCACATTAAATGATCTTTTGCATAATTAATTGGTGTTTTCATAATAAAATATATTTGAGTTTTCTTAATCAAAAGTCACAATAACAAGTGTATTTTAATAAAAACCAATCTCCTAGAGATGGGAGTTAGGCAATTACCACTAATTCCTATGGAATTATGGGTGATTGTCAAGTTAAATAACAAATAATCAATAACCCACTTTTTGGATGTATAATTTACCTTGTTGTATCCTTTAAATATCACAATTTACTTTCTTTACATGAAAAGGTGACATAAATACTTTAAATATAATTCATGATTCAATGATAAGGGATTGATAAATGTTACAATATACAAAAAAGGCATATTATTGGGCCATACATAAGATCTAAATTTTGAACCTTTCTAGTATAAAAGATCAGAGGTCCTAGTGTAGAGGCCAGGTGGTGACTCCATTGACCACTCTTGTCCCTAATAAAAATACATAATCTCTACAGTATATATTCAAAACATGTGTCCATACACATTACACTTCTCATGATATAGATTCCGTGTGGATTTAATGTTAATTCTATATTGTAATTTTCATGCATAATGATAAACAAAATGTATAAGATTCAATTATGAAGACATATTTGACATGAGCATACTTTAATGACATGTTATAGTGGTGAAGAGGGATGAAACACATGTCACTAAACATTAAATGAGTGTTAAAACTAAATATAAAAGATAAAACTATTATCGAACATTGGTCCATGTGGACTAAATAAGATAAACACAATATTAATAATCTATCCATGTAGACTCAAACATCTTATAGAAGAAGGTCTGTGTAGACTTAATTATGATTATAAAATGTATAAAATGAGTATATTATTTTATAGATGATATAAACATACAGAAAACCATGTACAAATAACAACCTGCTCTTATAATTAACTTGCGAATTACATTAAACCACCTCATATGTAAATTATTCATAGGAGCTTCTCGATTAAAGAATAAAGTGATTAAAAAATGAGAATGATGCCTTAGACCTTACCTTGATATTAATGCTCTAAGCAATAAGACAAAAGGTAGGATTTTTAGAAGAAAATAACTTTTAGTGAGGGATTAAGACTAGTAGAGCGAATCCTACTTTGTAGTTTACTCTTTAAATTCTTATAAATTGGGTTCTTAGGTTCTTTTTTATTATTCCCCCTCTAGTAGGTTGATGGAAGGGTATTTATAAGATTTTAAAAAGGTTTTTTTGTTCAACTAAAAGGGAGTTCTAATAAGATTAGAAATCAGAATCTAAATCGAAATACTACGTTTCTAGAAACCTATCATAACAAGGTCTGTGCAAATATGGATTTGAGTATAGAGCTTTATGCAGACCTAGGCTTTGGTTATCCTAGCAAACCATAGGCCATAGGCTTGATTCATTTGGGTTGTTTGTATGTTAGTCCATGCAAACCTTAGGTTATTAGGTCTGTGTAAACTAAGGTTTTAAGTTACTAGGTGTCTATAGTTGCCCCTACTTTGGTAGTGCATGTCAAAGTATGAGACTTAGTACTACTTACTTGTAAAAGCTACATCAAATATGAATGCTTACCTTGGAGTGAAGCGAAAGTTAACAAGATCTGATTTGCATTTTCCCTTTAAAAAGTACAATATTTTAAAGATAAACTACACTAAATATGGGTACTTGCTTGCCTTCAAGTGAAGTGAAAATCCAACTAGATCTGAATATGCCTTTGTTTTGGAAAATAAGGAAATATGAAGATAAGCTACCTTGAATATAACTACCTGCTCACCTTTAGGTGAAGATAAACTACATTGAATATAGGAGCCTACCTATCTTTGGGGAATCTAAAACATTAATTTGAAGATAAATTTTATCACACCCAAGGTTGTTTGATCGAGTGGAGGAAATTTTAATTATGCTTAAGGTTGTTTGACTGATGAGGTTTGACCATGTAGAGGGAATTTTGATCATGCCTAAGGTTGTTTGACATATGACATTTGACCTGGTGGAGGAGATTTTGATTGCACCTATGGTTATTTAACTGATGAGGTTTTTTGAGTATAGGAAAGTGGATAAAAAAATAGATTAGCTTATCGCTGAACCCAAAAAAATGGATTGGCATAAAGTTAAACCTAAATAAAAGGTTAGCTTGCTACTGAACCTTAAAGAAAAGGATTGGCATGAAGCTAAACCCAAAGAAAATAGTTTAGCTTACTATAAAACTCGAAGAGATCATATTGGCATGAAGCTAAATCCTAATTGTGGATTGACTTGTAAAGTTGAATCCTAAAAGATATAGTGTATTGACTTGTAGAGTTGAATCCAAAAAAGATGTAGCAAATTGACTTGTAGAATTAAATCCCAAAAAAGATGTAGTAGATAGACTTGTAGAGTTGAATCCTTAAAAGATGTAATAGATTGACTTGTAGAGTTGAATCTAGTAAAAAAGTATAAGATTAGTATTAACTTAGTGTGGTGTGTTTGTAATATGTACCTTAGCCTTTAGGGAGTTGTTTTGAGAATGGATTAGAGAGTTACTTTCTTTTAAGATGATTCACTTGTAAATGTTCATGCATGTTAGTATGTGTGTGTGTGTGGTGTTATCATGTGTTAATGCTTATGCATATATGTGTGACCTAATTTATGTGTGCTTAAGTGTGTGTATAGTCATATAAGTGTGCTGGTAGTCATGAAGCTCCTTATTATATGCAAGGTGTCAAATATTTGTATGTATGGTTATGCATATATATATGCATATATAAATGTTTATATAGCAATGGTGTTATGCTGTCATATATGATGGATGACTATGGAAGCTACATGTGTATGGATGATTGACAAATTATGTGATAGATATATGTGTGCTATATGTATGTGTGTGTGCATATGTTAATATGCGTGTTCCTATCGAGTAAAATGTGTGCATGTGTAAGCAGGTGCATGACTAAGGGTATCATGATTCCTATGACTAATGCATGAGCTAAAGGCCTTAATCTATTTGAGTGAGTGTACTGGCACTAATGCATGAGTTAAATAGAAGATGAATGTGTTGTTATTAATGCTAGAATGAAAGATGAATGTGTTGATATTTTTGTGTAAATGCATTCTCATGCCTAATTAATGTATACACACAAAGGTGATTAATGAACACAAGGCTCTTAGTATATTAAGTGCATATATGTAAGGGTGTTTCATATACACATTTGTGTGTGTATGAAAAAGGATGTGCTGACACTAATGAATGAATAAACTAATACTTATCTAATAAATGCATGCCTACTGAGTGAATGTGAAAAATGTTTACATGAATATAAGTTTGTAGATTACGGATGAACGTGAAGGAAGTGATGATAAATGCAGTGACATACATGTTTGTTCCCAATCTTTCTAAGTGAATGGTGACATTATTAGTTTTTTGAGATAAGCACAATAGAAATTTAAATTTTTTTTTGAAAAACCATAATAAAGTTTACACCTTAGAAATTAAAAACAACCACAGAAAAATCACTAAAACAATTTCAATGATTTACTGTTTCCATGAGTGATTCCTTTTCTTCTTACCCCAATGAGTTGTAGCAAACTAAAGTGATCTTCTCAGGAACACATGTAATGTATCCATATAATAATAACAGATGATAAAAAACTCAAAATCCTAGGGGCTAGTAAAATTTTTTAGACCAGAGAAGAAAATAAGCAAAATTCGGCTCTCTACACTAAAATAGGTTTATACATAGAAAACAACATGCCTATGTTAATTTTGGCTAGCGTTTTATGGGACTATTTACATCTATTTAGCTCTTTTAGATTAGATTTTCATCACCTTAAAATATGATTCTAAAAGGCCTTTCAAAATCCCACCATATAAGCCTCTTAAAACCCTATACGTAGAGCTTATTAGTATGAGCCTATGTGTAGAGGCTTTTAGGCCTTTCTCTAGGTAGCTAATTAAGGCCTCTTTAGGCCCTAATTAAGGCAAACTCTAGACCAAATTTAGGGCCTCTTAACACTTAAAAAGCTCATAAAAACTTGGACTAATTTAGATCCATTTACTAGACCTCCTAGCCTTAGCACACTTAACTATATTTTTGGGTCAAATGTAACTAATTGAGCTCTAAGCCCAATTTTCTTCTATTTAATTATTTCTCAAATATCTAATGATATCTCATGCCATTAAATACTTAATTAATTGATTCACATCCTTAATTACTTAGGTGTTTGACCCTATGGGTTTTCGAATCATGCTAGCAGTACATAGTTAATTAGAGTCCTAGTCTAACTAGAACTCTAATGATTTAATCTCATTAGATCAATATTAATTTCCTAATTAATATTTCATTTATGCATGAGTCAAAAGAGGAATCTAGCCATATATCTTAACTACCAAAGCATTGATAAATTTAGTGGTTTGACTTAACCCTTTTATATACTGTTATGGTGCAATAAACTCCTTTCACTATCTTTTATCTCACCCGGTTTGAGTATGAACTTATGTCAACACAATAACACAATGCTTAACTAAGTATATCTAATTAAGCCTTAAATATGTTAGTTCTAATAATTTTGTTTTTATTCCAAAAATGCCCTTTGTAAATCTCATTCACACTTGGCTTTTAACTTTGGCCAAAGTTTTCTGAGTAAAGATTACTCATAAGAACCATGAAATAAACTCTCCATTATAATCTAGTGTCACACCCTAACTTTCGGTCCAATTTTTCCTAAGGATAGAATAGGAATTAGAAGAAAAATTTGGGAATGAAATAGATTTATAGATCGAGTCGAGTCAGCTCGTGGGAATAACGGAGCAAAAAAAGACTAAAGGTTAAAATGGTGAATACATAAGATGACTAAGGGTAAAATTGAAAATAAATAATTAGAGGCCTAGAGATGACTTGAACATGCATAAAAGGGTGAAAAATGTGAATGTGGCATGAGAGGAACATGGAAATGTAAAAAGAATGAGGTTTGGGAGAGGGTCATAGTGAATAGTGACACCGGGCCATGAATAGTGCATTCGAGACCCAATTTTAGTTGACCCTACTAGGAGGTAATATTAATTATTTGATAAATTATGGTGAAATTTGAGAAGCATTTGAGGTCATATAGGAGGTTAAAAATAAAAAATATAATCTAGATTATGATCAATAATGAATAGCAAATCATTTAGGGCTGAACCAAAAATTCCATAAATGTGCTTCGAAAAATTCAAAACTAGCACATCCTAATACTAAAATAATATAAGGAAAATGAAAATAATGTGATTGAGTTTTTATGACATGGGAACTATTAGAAATAAATTGGGAAATAAATTCAAAAAAATGAATATTTATTGAATAATATGGTGGGATTTTGGTGTAGGAAGAAAATATGGCCATTGGATCAAACAACAATATGAAAGATCTTAGCCATCCAAGTGTAATAAGGATTAATTGATGTAAGAATGATTAAATGATATTTTAAAAGAAAATACACATGGAATAAATCCCACCATCTAAGTGTAAAAACTCCATTTTTAAGCCTAGCCATTGATTACCATATAAATATAAGAATAATAATAAAATATTCATTGGATTTTTAGCTAACATCCTCTCTTTTCTTCCACCACCATGGCTAAAATTTACCTTCCATTTACCTCTCAAATTCCTTTTGTTAATTTCCCATTTATCTTAAAGAAATATACTTAAACGAAAGCTCTCATTAACCTATATCTTTAGTCTTTCAAAATCATGTTAGAAGAGAAAGGAATTAGATGAAATATAGGATGGAAAGAGGTAGTTTAAAGCTTAAATACAAGTTTATTACTCTCTAATTTTGTTAATTCTATAGGTTATTTAAAATATGTTAGTGAGCGTTTAATGTTATTTTGGTGACAATATATGAGGAATATGGTTATGAAAGGTGAATAAATTGAGGTTGGATGGTGAGTTGATGAAAGTGAAAAGAATTAGATGAAGACTTGATAGACTAAAAGCTAATATGAGGTATGTGTATACTAATCCTATAGACTTTTACTTATCAAAGTGTTATGAGAAAGCTTTATGTAGAGTTATGAATTCTTACAACATGGACTCTTTAGCTAAATTAATGGATTAGAAATGTAATTAAGATTAGTATACGTGCAATAGATAGATTAAAGACTTCAAAATAAAATTTTAAACCTTAAATACTAGTAAGGTCAAAACTTACATAGAATGAGGAAAGTACTAAATGAATAATAATCAAATGGAATAATAGATTAAATAGTGGTTGATAAATAATAAGACATGGAAAGAACCATAAATAGAGAAAATTAAAATATTTTTAAGTAAAAATCAAGTTTAGGCAAAAATGATATATGAGCAATAATGAAATATTCTTATGAAGTGATTAGACAGTATTATGTAGAGATGTAGAATTAAATACAAAATTGAATAAAAATTTAGTATGTATATGCACATTTGCTTATATGTTTAAATACTAGGAAGAGTAAGAAAGACATAAATAATGGAAGATTGAGGTAATTTGGTGATCGTAGATAATATCATAAAATAAGAAGAAAAGGAATTTTAAGTTATAATAGGTGAACCTAAATTCAACGAAATTATTTGAATAGAGTATATGATAAAATACATAGGTACAAAGGTACATGTTGATAGAATAATTATTGAAGCTATATAAGGTTCATAGATATGTATATGTGTATATAATAAAATCAAGTAAAATAATATGTGGTATATAAAGGAACATAAGTATATCATTAAGAATAAGGAATTAATAACGAAATAATGTAACTTATATATAATTAGAAGTAAAATTTATATATGATAATAAATAGAAATATATGGAAATATATAATCAGTATAAAATTAGTTAATTGGATTAAATTAAGTCTAATTAAAAATAGTAAAAAGGAATACTTGGAAAATTATTGAATTAAATGAAAGAATAAAATAAAAAAATGCAAAACATTTGTACATGAATGAAAATGTACATACTTAAAGGTACTATAGGTTAAATATGAAGAAATATAAGTGTATCACTAAAAGTAGGAATTAATTATATAATTAAGTAAATAATAAATATATGCACATGATAAAAAGTATATTTGTACAAGAATTTATATGATAAATATGGAATAGTTATAAAGAGTAATTTAATATTTAAAATGATATTAGGCACATGTAAAATATGAAAAAATGGTAATTACTCGAGTTAATGTAAAATGTACATAATAAATAAATGTTTAGAAAATCCATACATAAATAAGAGAAAACAAAATAAGAAAATTAAAGATATTTAAAAATAATTATGAAACTAATTGAATAGGTTAAATGCCTTGAAGAAATAGACACATAAAGATATAATTTTATGTATACAAGTAAGTAAATATGTTTAAATAAAATGAATTAAAGATGTGGAAATAGAAGAAGAATATAAGACATATGTGTATATGTAAATGAATAAAGATTTTGAATAATAATAATAATAATAATAATAATAATAATAATAA
>CANXYI011311131.1:0-10976 GCA_948208565.1 Hura crepitans | reverse complement strand
AAGATACACCATTGTGCAATGGTGTATATGGAGGAGTCTATTGAGATAATATACTTTTATCTCTCAGATAACTCTGAAATTCATGACATAAGTATTCTCTACCTCAATTTAATCGGAGCATTTTAATACTTCTATCAAGCTATTTTTGAACTTCATTTTTGAATTCTTTGAACTTTTCAAAGTTTTTAAATTTGTAATTTATCAAGTACACATACCCATATCTAGAGTAATCATTGATAAAGGCAATGAAGTAGAGAAACCCATCTCTTACATGTGTGGTCATAGGTTCACATACATCTATATGTATAAAGTCCACAAGCCCACTAGCACGTTCACCTTTTCCACTAAAAGGTTTCTTTGTCATTCTTGCCTAGTAAAAAAGACTCGCATGTTTCAATTTGATTCACAATCAAATAAACCTAAGTCCCCATACTTGTGTAACTTAGACATGTGCTTCTTATTTATATGGCCTAAATGACACTGCCACAAGAAAGATGGTTTCAGGTTATCCATCTTTTGTCTCTTAGTATTAATATTATAGAGTTTCCTTTATTATCAAGAACATAAATTCTATTAACATTAAATCCAAAACAATATAAAACATTGTTTTTGTAAACTGAGCAACCATTGCTTTTATTAATGTTAATATCAAAATCTTGTTAAGCAAGATAAGATAAAGCAATAATGTTCATATTTAAGGAAAGAACAAAATAATAATTATCAAGTTTTAATACAAGTCCTGAAGGCAAATACAGATGATATTTTCCTACAGCTAATGTAACAACTCTTGCTCCATTTGCTACCTATAGGTCCAGATCATCCTTACTTGTATTAATCTCAATAATATTAATACCTAAAGTTAAACCATCACATGCTCCTTCTTCATTGGGGACACAAGGTAAGCTTTCCAGTTCATTTTGATGGGATTAGTCTTTTTCCATTTCCATAAGCGTTTAACTAATTCTACTATAATTTTTGTTCCCAACAGAAAAAGTTTGGATAAGATTTACCATGTTTTTGTGATTATAGAATTAACTCTTAATTCTAATATATCATAAAATTACAGAATTGAAGCCCAACACTTTTAACATTTGAACTATCCTCCATTATCTTCAAATGAAATAATGTCTTAGATATCACATATCTTTTATTTCATAAGATGATATTTAATAATCTGAGCATCATATGTCCATGCTATTTCTAAAGTTTAGGAGACATAGAGGCAATCATATTGCTATCCCCATATGCTTTTGAAAAAGGTTCCAACTCCTAGTTGGAATTTTCATCAATCAAAGGAGGTGGAACATATGTGTCCAACATATATCTATCTTTCTCCTCTGAGAACTATTCTTAGATTTCAAAGTCATTTCAGTCAATATTGGTGTAAATTCAAGTCGGAAGACATTATGGTAGTGATGCTATATATGAAAATGAAAGCATGTTAGAGTATGATCATGTATATGTATGCAACAATTTTAAGGTCTTTAAAATCGCGCGTTACTCCCACTATTTTATTACAAACCAATAGCCCTCACTAATTGATATGAGAAAGCTTATTGGAAGCTCTCTTAGTGGGTCAGTATCCATTTTGGTTAAGGTCAAAGCCTTGAGTATGCTCAACAAGCCCAACCATTAATTAAATGGTAGGCATCATATGCAACTACTGATCATTGGGTCACTAATGCATATGTATCATATACATATTTTCCCAATCTTGCCTCATGGTTATTAGCCTTGAGTATGCTTAACAAACTAATAATCATGGTAAGATGGACCTATTAATATGATTTAAACATATCTAATGTAGCATCGGCCTGAGTATGCTTAACAACCCAATACTAAAGAGAACTTTGGTTTAACTCATATTAACAAAAGGTTTACAAGTCTTATATTATCAAGGGATTTCTTTCAATTAAGACTCATCAAGCTTGTATAGTTTGGTATGCTCATGCAAAGGGATTTCACATTCTTTGGCATGCACATGCATATTTAATCTCATTAAATCTTACATATGCTATTTAATCACATTAAATATATGATCAAGCTATATACTTTTAGTACATTGATTTCCTTGAGCCAAAGGAAACCAATTACCCTAGGTAGTTATGCATGAATTACAAACCCAATAAGAAATAAAAGAACACTTCTATTTATTTCTTTTTGGTCCTTCTCGATGGGTCTTGTTCTCCATTTTTACTCCTTATATTTCTTTATCCTAATCTAACCCTATGTGATCTAATTACATACCATATTAATTAGAAGACCTCACATTACATGTGAGGGGAATTAGATGAGAAGAGAAATATAATAGAAAAATAAGAGAAAAGGCTGGGACACACAGGCCTAATTTAACTAAAGAAAAAATTCATGTAATACAAATCAATCTCATTGGTCTTTGTCCATAACTAGTCATCATGCTAAACATACACCCTTAATGTGCATTTCTAATGCACATAATTAACTTGCAATTTTTAGATCCCACATGGTTGAATTTAGTTTATTTTGCAACTCTTGTAAAATTAACATGCCATGTATACTTAGCTTTGTGAAATTTTAAATATGGCAATTAATCTCATTAATCCAATTAATCAAATTAATTCTATGTTTAAACATCCTTTCCATTTTAGAAACCATTTCTAAAAAGGAAAATTTTTCAATCCAATTGAAAATTATTTTTAGGATTCTTGGGTTACATATGCTTGAAAATATTGATTTCTTCTGACTATTGGTCCAACCAATAATTAATTTACAAATTTTATTATTTAATCCAATTAAGTAATTAAATTTGCATCAATTTCAATAGTAAATTCCAATAAAATCTTAGAAATATTTAATTTGAATTTTTTGAATTGCACTAATTCCAAAAATTCAATTTTTAGCATTTACCAATAAGTTAATTCGCAATGTTTTATGAAATAATTGTTTCAAATGATTTTGGACCAATTCCAGCAAGCATGAACATATAAAATCATATAAAATGACCAAAAAAATTAATTCAAATTAATCAACTCAAAATTAATTTGTTGATAACTACTGATAGTGAATACGATATATATTCATATGACTATTACAAAACTATGAATCTAATTCACATGCAATTAGTTTTGTGCATTCAGAATATTCAAATTAACTTCATAATTATCTAATAATTATGAACAAATAGGTCTGAGATTGAAAGAAAACAAAACTAAATTTTGACACCATAAATAAAACCTTAATAAGTTTTATAGGTGCTGTCAACAACCAAAATTGTATTCAAATAATTCTTTTAATTATCAAATAAAATATAATTTCATTGATCAGCTCCATAATTAATTTTCAATCCCTAAAGAACTTATAAAAATAATTTGGGACAATAAAATTAAAATAAATTATTTGAAAATTTTTTTCCCTAATTTAGTCATTTTCTATAGTGAAAAAAGGGCTTGCAAATTATGTTTAACAATTTTTTAAGAATACCAAATAAAATTCAATTTTATTTTCCAGCCCCAGAATTAAATTTCCATCTTTTATAAACCTAGAAAAAAATAATTTGGGGCTGAAAACATTAAAAAAAGGACTAAAAATTTTTTCCAAAACTAGTCAATAGATTTGTCAAAATCCAAATTTACTATTCAATTAATTATTTTAATTATCAAATAAAATCTAATTTTATTAATCAGCCAGATTCAAACTTTATGGTATTATAGAGCCTAAAAAAATTTGGATCTAAAACTAATTAAATAACTTATTGAACAAAATAATAACATTTTAGACAACTAGCAGAGCAAATGTTCACAATTTTGGTTCATTCAAGCATATGAAATCTTAAAAATTCACAAAACCATAAATAAAATTATTTTCAATCATTTTTAATTCTTATCTAAGCATTAGTAGAGGAATAAAATCAAAAAAGCATATAGAAAATTCAAACCAAAATTTTCAAGCTTAACCGCGGGACAGTGACAAATTAGGATAGTTTTCAACTTTTCAATATAACCTTGCTCTAATACCATTGTTGGTTTCCATGTACTCATGGACAGTGGAAATAAAACATCCATAGAATCTTAGAAAAGGTTGTAACTTCAAAAAATTGAAAAATAAAAATTTTATATTAAATGAAATCACAGAATAAGAATTTACCATAAATTCTCTATGCGATTTCAATATGCAGCTTTCATTTTCTCTTGCTATTCTCATTGGGTTGTCGCAAACCATAGTGATTCTCAATTGGAAAAACCTCTAAGGTAATTCAGACAAGAAGTTTATAAAAGAGAGAAACTTAAACATCTTGGTGCTAGTAGGGTTTTCAAGCGGATGAAGGTAGAAGAAATTTATGTGTTTTCAATTATTCTATATGGCAATTTCTGCTGTAGAAAATGTGCGTATGGTGGCTATAGCTATAAGGATTATTTATACTTTAAATAAAATTTTTTAGGTCAAATTTTGACACTTAAAATCAGCCCTAATTTAGCCAAGAATAGGCCTACCAATTAGGCCCCTTTCTATCTTATGCGCATAAGCCTTTTAATGGGCTTATGTGCAATCTGCTTTGGCCTCACTTTCATTAATCCTATATGGCACTCTTAGGCCCCATTTTGGATTAATAATTACTCTAATTCAAGGCCTTTTAAACCTTTTAGAAGCCCATAAAAAATTAGATATAAGAATAATTAAAATTTGGACTGAACAAGGCCTAAGTCCAAAAACCCTAATTTTACAAAAAAACATGATTTTCTAGACTTCTCATTTATAGGTGGGCCCCAAGCCCATTTGCTTATTTCTTCTTCTTAATTCATCTTCCAATGATATCTCATATTATTAGAACATTCAATCTCATTGAATCTTCCTCAAACTTCTTTTATATGTGTGGCCCTTTGGGTTTCTAGAACAACTTAGTAGTACATAGTGAATTAGAGTCTTAGTCCAACTAGGACTTTATAAATTCAATCTTATTGAATCAATATTAGTCAACTAATTGATATATCACTTGTATACAAGTTAAGAAAGGCATCTAGCCTTACATCATGACTACACAAGTGCTAGAAAGTCAAGTGATTTGACTTAACCCTTCCATATACAGTTATAGTGGGATAAACTCCTTTCACCATTTTTACCTCATCTAGTTTTGAGTATGGACTTATGTCAACTTATAGCTTAGTTGAGTATGTCTAATTAAGCCGTGGACATATCATTTTAATAATTTCACCTTTATTCCCAAAATGGCCTTAGTAATCCCATTCACATATGGCACTTTGCTTTGGCTAGAGATTCTTAAATATAGGCTACTCATCAAAACTAGGAGATAAACTCCCTTTGGGGTGGTGAATCCTTTATTGATTACTACCCTATCTTTAAATATGTCATGCCATTCTTAAGCACCTCACTATGTACACTTCTTGTTTGAAGTAAAAGCTATGGTGTCAAAGTATGTCACTCTATATTTAAGATAGTTAGCAATCTCAAGTCTAAGGATACTTGCACCATTGATATAATGAGATACTTTCACTAACATAGATTAAGTATCCATGTAAAGATCTCATGATGGGCCTTCAATATATTTACTTCCTAAGTAAGCATCCACATGTTAACTTTTAAAATCTCTATGCTTATAGCTTGTGAGAACTACTACTTGATCTAATCAAGAAATATAACATGTGCTAGTCTATCCATATTAACAATGTCCCATTTTGTTACTACTATGATTAGGAATATTTAGGCATATCACATTTACATGCAATAAGAATCTAACATCATGAGCACTTTATGATTTCCCTTGCACTATGATTTTATACTAAGGACTTTATAACATGGTTTAAGGCATTACAAATAATTATAAGTAATATATAGAAGCACCATGATATAAAAGAGAAATGCCTTATAATAAAAATTCACAAGCTTTGAATACATGAATATAACCCTATTACACAAGCTCTAGGCATACTTCTAACATCATTTTGCAATAAACTCCCATTTGTTGTGACAACATTAGTGCTATAAATCTAACTAAAAATCCTCTTCTATATTCAAAAACCAAACATATCAAGATACGACATCATTTCATTCGTGATCATGTCTAAATAGGAGATATTACTATGGAATTTGTCCTTACATACCATTATTTGGCTAATATTTTCACAAAACCTCTAAAGGGAGATCAATTTAGTTCAGAAGAAAACTAAGTATGGATATTCTATAAAATAACTTGAGCAAGTAAATCTATAGTACTTGATATATCAAATTTGTTTCAACTTAATTTGTGAGTTTGATCTATATCTATTTATATTTCTATAATACTTATCTATTATTTATGGTTATTTCTTTTTTTTTGAAATTGCTTCCTCCATCTATAAAAAAACTACTCATTTGATGATCTTGGAGTATGTTTAGGAAGAAATTTATGCTTATCTTAAATAAAATTTCCTTGATAACCCTTTAAAATTAATAAAAAAATAAATATCTTATAGGGTTAACATTGTCTTTTACATAATTTAGTTTTTTTGCCTATTGTGGAAACATGTAGTAATTAATTTTTCTCTTTTACGTGGAAGCACATTTAAAAAAATCTTTAAAGATAAGATTCGATTTGACTAAAAATAATTTATATAAATTTACTCTTTTTTTTCCATTTGAATCTATTGGTTATTCTCATTATTCTTCTTCTTTTAGCTTTACTGAAATTTGTCTTAAAATGGTGAGAACCAAAACCAAAGTTAGATGAACACCCCAAAAGTAAAACTCCTCAAACTCATCTTTCTCATTAGACACTAAATCCTTAGAAACTTCTCAACCACCCTCACAAATGCAAAATCCACCTACTGTTAAATCATTTACCTTTAATTTAAGCGATTGAATAAGAAAAATCCATTTAACAAACCAAAAAGAAAGTTTATACCTTTTAAAGTCATTGTGTGAAAAGACCTACTGAAAGGCTTTGAAAAAGTTGGCAAGTAGATCTTAAAGCAAAAATGGGAAAATCTACTGGATTATGATAAAGAGTTCTATCCTAATCTAGCAAGAAAATTCTATTCCAATCATGTTTTTAAATCTGAAGATGTTTTCTTGGTCATGATAAATGGAGTAAAAAGAGAAGTAAACCTAGAATGTTTAAGGTCTAGTTTGGGAATCCCTAATCAATGAATAAAAATTAACAAAAATACAAAATATGAGAAGATAAGGAAGATTTTTGAAAAATCACTTGCAATGTAGATATGATAGTATAGGAAAAATGATACTCTCTAACAATATGCTGAAAGATTTTTGGGCTCTTCATAAAGTGATTACTATATTTTTGACTCCTAAAGTGGAGAAAGGGTCGTGTCACTAATATAAACCTTTACATTATGTGGCTGTATCATTTTGGTACTAATTTAAATTTATGTTACTTGATCTTTAGCCAAATGAAAAACTTAAAAAGAGATGCTCAATATCCTTTTGCTATTTTACTCATAAAAATATTCAACTTTTGGAAAATTGGTTTGGAAAAACTCTTTACTGCTAAATCTGATGGTGAAATTGGTAAGAAGTTTTTTGAAATATCACATTTTAAGCTTGTTGCTTCAAAAAAGAGGGAAGTCATACCATCTAAACTAGTCATAAAAAAAGAGTAGAGTAATATGAAAAGGAAAAGAAAAGCTTGTTAAAGAACCAGTAGTCATAGAACAAGAAAAGGAATAAGAAATAGTACAAGTGCACGAATGTATTATATCTACTCTATCAGCTGAAGCAACATCTCTGTTAAAAGAGTTAGCTATACCACCATCACAAGAGGATGTCAAGAAAGGGCTAGTTTTATTAGATACTATATTGGCTAATTCTTCCAACAGCATTTGCCTTCTTAAACTCCTTAGATCAAGAATGATCTTGTGCAATCTAAAATAACCAAAATTTAACAAAAAAAAAAGAGAGAAGCAATTAGCTTAATTGGAACAAAACAACATGTTGAGTCCCATACTAAAATAGACCAAGATGTTAAGAGCCCTTAAATCAAGCAAGATCTAGCATCCAATGCATAACAAAATCAGGAAACACCATTAAAGATTAAGTAGATCTAAGTGAGAAAGAACAAGAAGCATAAGATAGCTTAAATAACAATTCTAAAGACATAGAATAGAAAGAATAAAAAGATTCTAGTGAAGAAATTGAACAAGAATCTGATATGGATCTTCCACATATACCTCCTCATTTTCTTCTTACTTCTATCAGTGCTTTATTTAAAAAGAGAGCCAATCTATAATGACATTTAAATACTCTTGACAAAAAGAAAATGGATCTACAAATTGAGTTGTGCTCTATAGATAGAGAAATTAGACATGCTCTTGATTCCTTTTCTATTAAAGTTGTTGTTCAATCCATGCTTCACTCTACTCTCAACTCATTCATAACTCCTAATCCACTGATTACCTAGCCTCTTCATTTAGCTAGAATTATTGTCTATAATTTACGAATTATAGTCAAAGATGGTAAGCAAAGATGCCACTCTTATCCATATCTTAAGACTCTTTTCCCTCTATTTTTTGACTCTTTTTTATTGCTAACAAAAAAAAAAGAAGTAAAGTAGGCCTTACATAAGTTTTTATCTTTATGTCTTAGCCTTATGTAAAGACCTGAAAATCCCGACTCTTGTGAATAGTACTTCTCAGGATAAATAGTGCTTTCTGAGACCCAAGTCACACTAATCATACCAACGGGGAGTATTAACTACAAAAAGAATTTTGGGCAAAGTTTGAAGTCAATCCAAAGTCATTTGGATGGTAAAAAATGCTAATTAAAATTTTATAGTAGTGTCTTATAAATAGTGCCACAAGCAAAGTTGAACCATAAAATAAATAAAAAGTTCCTAAAAAATATTACAACCTGATACTCAAATAATTCGAATAGTCTAATGGCATTAGAATCAAAATTTTCTCAGTTCAAAAACTATTTTTACCCAATTTTCGGGACAAAAAATATGCTAATTTTTTGAGTTATTGTCGAAATTTAGGCTTAAGATTTTGAGAGGATTTAGGGCATGGATTTATGGAATTTTGGGGATAGGAGGGATGAAAACCAACTTTCTTATGGTTAAAATAATTTTTGAAGCAAAGAAAAATATTATTTTTGAAAAGTATAAAAAGGGAATTTTTACACTCCTCCCTCACACACACAAAACTCACCATCCTCCTCCCTTCTCTCCATAAAATCCTACCCATTCTCCCTCTCTCTATCTCTTGTGATTTCTCTTTCCTCAGAGGGACCCATGGCATGAAATTACACTCGAAATGATGAGTGTTTCGAGATGAATTCGTGGATACCAAAATCATTTGGAACGGTGGAGTATTTCGAGAGAAAAATTGAGAAGAAAATTAAAGTGACTAGTAACTTTCTCTTTCTCGAGTTTTCTTTTTCCACAAACTTTATTTTTCACAGGTTCCTAAGATGTTTTAGAGCATGTATCTAGGCTCAGAATATTTTTTCGACTTTAAGATTATTTTATATTATTTATTAAAGTTCGTACCTTTATGTATTCGTAAGAGAAACGACAACCCGAGCCTCTCGAGGTAAGGAAAAGGCTTAGGCCAACTTTAGGGCTCCCATACAACCTTGTTTGGTAAGTGTAATTACTTTGATTTGGCTTAAGTACCCAATTAATACATTATGTGATTTATGTCATATTTGAAATAAATTGCTTTTAATGCTTAAAAATTGAAATAAATGTTATAAATGTAATTTATGATTTTAAGCTTGATAAATGCATGAAATATAATGATTTGGTATGACCATATGTGATAGAATTACAAGTATGTTGATTTTACGCTTATAAGTGCATTATGTGAGATAGATACAGAAAATGCCATATTGTGTGCGTATGCCTAGAAATGCATGCGTGTGATTATTTTATGATTTGAAACATGTATAATAGATGTAATGGATACTAAAATGCCATGAAATAACTTGTTATGCATATGTGCGGTATTATGCCTATTTGAACCGATAAATGCGATAATGAGTGTGCATATGTTCTTGTCGATGTGAAGAGGTCCTGTGTGCATGAAAATGTTGTGCTAATATGCTTAAAGTGAATTTTTGACATATGATGGGTATATATGTGTGATACATGCATGATGAGATATGATATGATCAATTGAAGGTAAATATGGAAAATTGCCATGATATGAACAATTGTATCGATATATTTGTCTTTATGTGACCTTTTGGTATGATGTTGTGCTGATGACATTACACCTCAAGAAATGAAACCTACAGGTGTAATGGACATCATTAGGCCTAAGTTGGCTAAGTGAACATGAGTAGGCCATGCAACAGTGCATTAAGGCCAATGGTGACTTTAATGAAACATAATGATATGAAATGTTAAATTGGTTAAAATGACATATAATGACATGTTTAATGATGCCCATATAGTTAGATAACCTAGTTTGGATAGGTTGATTGATCAACTAGGATTGTAGTGGCTGCTAACATACCTTTAAGTATGAGACCTTCGGGTTATTGATTTATGTGCTGATAGGCATGAGAGCCTTCGGGCCTAAGATTTACTTGTTGATATGCATGAGAGCCTCCGGGCCTAAGATTACGTGCTATGTGTATGAGAGCCTTCGGGCCTAAGATTACGTGCTATATGCATAAGAGCCTTTAGGCCTAAGTTATGCATCTATGGATATGGAGAGCCTTCGGGCCTAAGTTTACTTACCTACATGGCATGAGAGCCTTTAGGCCTAAGTTATGCATCTATGGATATGGAGAGCCTTCGGGCCTAAGTTACGCATCTACTTATGTGGAGAGCCTTCAAGCCTAAGTTACACATCTTCAGATATGGAGAGCCTTTGAGCCTAAGTAATTCTATTATCCAATCTTGGTTAGTTGTCTTATGGATATGGGCATCGGTTAAACATTTAAAATGGCTTAAATATGTATAAATTGAGATTGTATGTTAATTGTCACTAATATGTGACCTATGGACATAATGTGGGAAATGACACAAAAACTGGCTTTAA
>CANXYI011311130.1:0-17904 GCA_948208565.1 Hura crepitans | reverse complement strand
ATTACTTACACATTTTCATCTATCTTCTACCAATCTCACATTACACATTTCATGCTCAATTTGCCATACCATTCTCACACACACATACATCATGCCTATCTCACCTCATATACCTCTCAGCCAAAGCTTATTAATGGCCATGTACATGCTTTTGTTCACATTTAATCATGCACACACATATAATGATGTCATTCAAGCATATATATACACACACGCACATCACATATCATGCAACGAAAGCCTTGATATGCATTACACATGCCTCGACCATACCATGAACACATGCTTACAAGCATTTTTCCATTAAATTTATCACATATACATACAATTCTACCCCTAACATACAATTTTCCATCTAACACCTCATGCTACCATGCCATACACACACCTTGCAACCTAAGACACCTTATGACACCTCTCGGCCACTCAAGGTAATAACTCCCAACATTTCTTTTGTCACCATACACATGTATAATCCATTAAGTTCCATATCATACACACTAATAGCCACTGATTTCCTACCTAAACCAAGCTATAACTCAATCTACGTACACACACAACCTCTCAGCCAAAGTGGACCATCAATCTTTCTTCAATTCCTTTCACTAATTCATTACTTAAATCTTTCAATCCACACATAAAAAACATTAATACAAGCTTAATTTATTTATACACATACTTTAGCCATACAAACCTTAAGTTTCATATAACATTACTACATAAACCATAACTAAATTAACCATGGCATGCCTCAAATGCATTAAATTCACATACCTTACTAAATTTTAAGGCTTTTTCTACTCTTTTAGCTTGTCAATTCCCTTGTTGCACTCTACCATCACCTTAGCCTACATACATATATATACACCTTAGAAAAATCCCTAAAAATTCTACACGACTCCAAATTAAAATTGAAAGACATAAGCACCCTTAAAAGAATGAAATCCCCTTAGAAAAAAATAAAAATGAAGAACACACACTTAAACTTGAAATTGATTTTTCAATCCCCCTTTATGTATACTTGATGGTTTCTTGATTATTTTTTAATTATATAGGTGTATATGATGCCTCAACCCTTTAAGGACTAATTACTACCTATTTAAATGAATTTTTCGTAGCAATTAGAGGGGCAAAAGAGCTTGGACAACCATAAAAATAAAGGAGAAAATAAGGAAGTGGCATTAGGTGGGAAAAGGAAGAATAAAGGAAAATAAGTGGAAAGTGAGATGGCAATGGGTCAATTGTGGTAATGGCCACTTAGCCCCCCTTTTATAGTGCTGGGGTGGTGACACATGTTACCCGATTACCCTAAAATCTCAATTTCCTAAGGAATTTTAGTTGTAAGTTTGGCAAATTTTTTAAATTCATTAAAACTTCAAAAAATTGTTGTGTTTCTTCTAAAAATCCTCGATTAAGTCTATTTAGAGGCTCATAAAATTGCATAGCAAAATTCCATCAGGAAGTAGGTTAACTAAATTCTTAGAATGTAGTTTATTCCAAATCCTAAAAGAGAATCGAGGATCCCTATCAGAGATAATAGCCATGGGTACACCATGAAGTCTAACAATCTCATCAATGTATAATTGAGCCAGTCTTTCTAATGAGTAATTAATTCTGATAGGAATAAAGTAGGTTGTCTTAGTCAGTTTGTCAATAATCACCCATAAAACATCATATTTGCCTTTAGTTATAGGCAAACCTATTACGAAGTCAATTGTAACCCTGTACCATTTCTATTCTGGTATTTTTATAGGATGTAGCAATCCAAAAAGAGCCTAATGTTCAGCTTCTACCCACTGACATGTTAGGCATTTAGCCATATAGTTTACCACATCTCTCTTCATACCTGACCACTAGTAATGAGGCTTCAAGTCTAAATACATCTTAGTATAACTAAGGTACATTGAATAAGAAGCTTTATGTGCATCCTTGAGTATCTGTAACCTCAGGTCCTCTATACTAGGTCCACACAACTTGCCATGGTAATACAGACATCCATCTTTGCTTAGTTAAAATCCTATTAGCTTCCCTTTTTAACTTTACCCACAAACTATTCTAGTAGTTTATCCTTACCTTATGCCTTCTTGATCTACTACCTGAAATCTAGTTTAATCTATAGCTTAGCCAAGATAGCATTTTCCATGGTGTATTATAGTCTTGCATTCATGGTTTTCAAAGTTAAAATGAATTTCAATCTCAAAGCATCTGTTACCATATTAACTTTCACTGGGTGGTAATCTATCAAATAATCATAATCTTTATTTAGTTACAACTGCCTTCTTTACCTTAAATTTAATTCCTTTTGATTAAGAAGGTATTTCAGACTTTTTTAGTCTATGTAGATGTAACATTTCTCATCATACAAGTAGTGCCTCTAAATTTTCAAGGCAAAGACGATGACAACTAGCTCCAAATCAAGAGTAAGGTAGTTCTTCTTATGTGGTTTTAACTATCTCATAGCATATGCTACCACCTTTCCTTCCTATATTAACACATAACCTAAGGCATTAAGTAAGGCATTATTGTACAAAGTAAAATCCTTACCCTATTCAGGTTGAATCAGGATAGGAGCTTCTATCAATATCTTTTTCAATTTATCAAAACTTTCTTGACATTTGGCATCCTATTCAAATTTCATATTCATCATTATCAGTCCAGTCATAGAGGTTATAATCATAGAAAATCCTTTCACAAACCTTTTGTAATACCTAGTTAATCTTAAGAAACTCTATATCTTTGTCACATTCCTTGAGGGTTCCCATTCTAACACTACCTTGACCTTGTTGGGGTCTACTTTGATACCCTTTGCTGGCATTACATGTCCTACAAAAGCCACTTCATTTAGCTAGAATTCACATTTACTCAACTTGGCATACAACTGTTTCTCCCTCAGAGTTTGTAACGTAACTTTGAGATGATGTTCATTTTCTTCTCTAGTCTTAGAGTATAACAAGATGTCATCAATGAATAACACAATAAATTGATCTAGGTAGGGTTGAAATACTCTATTGATTAAGTCCATAAAAGCTGATAGGGCATTAGTAAGCCAAAATGGCATCACTAAGAACTTATAATACCCGTAGCACATCTTGAAAGTAGTTTTAGGAATGTTAGCTTCCTTAATTCTTACCTAATTATACTCGAATCTCAAATCAATCTTGGAAACACACACCTGTACCTCTTAATTGGTCAAAATGATCATCTATTCTGGGTAAGGGATATTTATTTTTCACTGTCACTTTATTTAGCAATTTATAGTTAATACACAACTAGAGCGACCCATCTTTCTTCTTAACAAATAACATATGAGCTCCCTATGGTGAAGTACTAGGTTTGATGAAACACTTATCTAACATATCTTGCAACTGCACCTTCAGTTCTTTTAGCCCAATTGGTGTCATTCTATAAGGAGTAATAGATATAAGAGTTGTCCTAGGATACTCCTCAATTTCAAAATCAAGTTCTCACTATAGAGGCAACCCTAACAACTCATTAGGAAACACTTTAGGGAATTTAGAAACTAGTGGAATCTATGCAAGACTTTGAGTGGAGGTATTAGTATCAATGACATGTGCTAAATAGGCTTTGCACCCTTTATGAATGAGTTTTCTTCGTGTAATAGTTGAGATGAGGTTATTTAAAAGGTTTCTCTCAGCTATAACCATCACTGCTTATCCCTCTATAGTTTGGAGGGTCAGCTTCTTGTTTTTACAATTCACTACAGCCTAATTTTCAGATAATAGGTTTATTCCTAGGATTACATCAAATTCATGAAATGGTAGTTCAATTAAATCAATAGGAAATAGATGTTCATGAATGACTAAATGACAATGCCTATATACCTTGGTTACAGTCACACTCTACCATATATGATTATTAACTGGAATATCTATGTCAATATGTTCAAGTTCTAATCCTCTATCATATGCTTGTGTAGTGCATACATAAGAGTGTGTAGATCCTAAGTGCATCAATGCCAAAATTGGAGTATCAAATAAGTAAAAAGTACTAATAATGGCATCTAGTGCTGCTGTTTCTTCTCCAGCCCTGACTACATACTGCCTAGCTAGGGCACAAGCTTTTGATCTTGTCCCCTGACTAGCACTAGGTTAATACCCTCTGCTCTATCTCTGTCCTCGACCCTAAGGTGCTACTGCAGATGCCTATGTACGAGCACCTTCTGGTTGTCTCTAAAAACACTCTCTCCGGTAATGATCCTAGGTACCACAAGTAAAGCAGTCTCCCTTTCTACTCAAACAACATTACCCCAGTGTATCTTATTGTAAATGTTACAGGTTGGCAGTCCATTCCTATTAACTGTTGGCCCTAGAGCACTAAAGGCTCATGGAGGTATTCGAGGTCTAGCTATAAAAGCCTGTCTAGACCTCTATGATTGAGTATGTCTCTAGCCTTGATTCACTAATTGAGATTAAGATTGTGCTTCTCTTCTTCTTTTACTACCACCTAAGGCTAAATTGGACTACCCTGTGGTGAACTATCTTTTCCTTTGAAAGAAATCCTTCCTCACCTGTATCATTTCTTCTATATCATATGTTGTGCTACCAGTAATACAAAGTTTGTAACCCTCGGGTTAGCTATCTATATTCTTAGTTATACATTCAAACCTTTTTCCTTTCTCTCTTTACTAAGAATAAACTCCTCTATATACCTATCAGTCTAGTGAAATCCTTCTTATACTTTGATACTGTCCTCCTACCTTGTTTTAGATCAAAAAATTCTTGCTTCTTCTTATCCTTGTATGACTCAGGAATATATTTCTTTTTGAACTCTTTTAGGAAGAACTCCTAGGTGAGATTTGCTGGTGCCTTCCTCTTCTTAATGGTATCCTACTAGTGGAATACCTCCTCCTAAAGAAGAGAAGTTTCACACTTAAAACTCTCCTCTTTCGTTCACTCCAGTTGCTCTAAAATTCTGAAAGTCCTATACTTAGCTCAAGCTGTATCATCATCCATTATACCCAAAAAGTTAGTAGCTCCCATCTTTTTTAGCCTCTCTAAATAAGTCTTTTATAGAGGAGCTGGTGGTTGAGGTACTAGAGCTGAAGGAGGTGAAAGTGGAACAACAACAGTCATATGTCTAAGCAGATACATTATATGATGTAATAGAGTTGGGATCCTTTTGTCTGTGGCTGTGCTTGTGTCTATGGCTATTATGCAACAACACTGGGTTTTGTTGTAGTGGCTACCCCCTCTGCTCCCTGTATAGTAGTAAGAGCATAACTGGTCACTTTCTTTTGCCCTTGCTTCTAGTGTCTGATCACACATTCTAACTTACAATAAAAGAAATAACCTATCAGCCTCAGTACAGTGTAGCCATTTAGAAAAATCAATCCCAGACACCGGCACTCATGTAAAAGACCTAGGAATAGTAAACCTATACCCTCATACCACCTAATGTGATGCCCTCTACTAGATTTTTGAAGAAACCTAATAAGTGGTGCACTTCGAACTAGATCATCCATCCTAGTATTTCCCTGGGGTTCATTTATTTAACACTTATAGAAAATTTATTATTTGATCAGATATGGCCTAATTCATTAATTTAACCTTGAGTTATCATTATTCAGGGTGTAACAATCCTAAGGAACTATTTAATAGACCATTATAACATTCATAAAGATTTAGGATAGTACAACAGCTACCTAGGTAACATTTTGAAAAGTTTTCTACCTATAAATGCACTTTTAATATCATTATTATCAATCTCACTTCTTTTGGACCCTCTTGGTCCTCTTTTGTATCCTAAGTATCACCATCATGCATTCAATTATCACACAGGGCCTCAAGCCCAAAATTATCACAATCAGGATAAAATATTAGATTCAGATAAATGACTGATTTATATACAACCAAGATTTACTTATATTTATAGACTCTGACGGCTTCTAAGCATGCTAGACTCATAACCTACAACATTTACATAAGTGTCTACTATTTATATAAAAAATACACAAAATATAAACCTTCTATGCCTCTGCTACCACATTGTGTGAACTTTGAGGCTTGACTGCTACCTTGACTACCTGCACAACAAAACACTAGTATGCTGAGTATAAACTCAATGGTGAATTTAGTATATTTAAAATGTGTCACATGGAATCATTAATATGCAATGACTAGCATGATAGCAAAAATACAATGTATAGATGTCATGTCAGGTATCTTATGTTAGTTCAAGTAACCTATCTTATGTCTTAAGTAATTATAATTATGGCATTGTAAATATTCCATGTAATTCCTTCAATCAGTTTATTACCAAACATTATAGCTTTTAATTTAATTTAATAGGCCTGGCTAGATAGATTACACCTTAAAACACTGGACCAAGAGGGAATTGAAAACTATGTAGTTGGCCACAGTTTAGACCCCACCCACTACACCGACCTAGTCTTATAGCAGGGATCAGTTCACATGAACCTCCTAATACTAGATAGGAGATAGCAAGGATCAGTCTATAGACCTCATAATATGTCAAACAAATCAACAACAAGTCACACAGTAGATGGTAGGGATCAATCCATAGACCTCCCAATATTCAAATAATCAACATTAAAGAACTCCAGTGGATAGTAGGGATCAGTCTGTAGACCTCCCAATATCTAATATCACCATTAAAAATATCCAAAGAATAGCAAGGATAAGTCTATAGACCTCCCAATATCCAAAAAACCATCATCAAGAATCTAGCAACTACAAATCTCTAATTGACATATCAACCTATCTAGTGGGTGTCTAACCAATGGACCATCTAACCTTATTTTATGTCCATTTATTTTGTTGATCATCATCTTATAATATTTAAGTTTGATTAATAGTCAGTTATGAATTTATTTTGACAATTGAAATTTGACCTAAACAGTTACAGGTCATTTTTAGTCCTTCCAGACAATTATAGGTAATTTTTTAACAACATTTTTAAGTTCTTTTTCTAGGCATTTTTAATTCAAATTTTAATCTATATCATGTCATAAATTTAAGTCCAATTACATGTATTTTAAGTACCATTCATAAGACACTTCTTAAATGGTCCATTTAATAAGACTTTTATAAGTCATTTTTCCTATTTTTGTACATAGTTATAAAACCATAACCTCAACTCACTAGCACTAATTCATGCCAAATCAACTTTCCATCATAGGTTCTATGTCATTTCACAAGGTACAATTTATTATGCCATTACCATTGGCCAATAATGCCTTTTAGATTTCATTATATAAATGGTACTAATAGTAATCCACTGGGACACTTTTGCCTATACTTTACAAAGCCATTTTAGGTATCAATTTTAGTCACATTTTCCATACTAATCTTATTACTTTACATGCTATATTTCCATTCATGTTTCCATATACTTCATGCCACACATCACATGCTTATGATATCATGTAGATCAAGCACATTACCTACCATAGCATGCCATACTTACCGTGTTCCTTATTGCACACACCTCTCAATTATACATGACTTGTAACCATTTTAATGCATTTTTCCATAAGTTATCAAACATACATGTCCCATATCAACATGATAACATATACATACAAATATATACCCCATGTCATGCATACCATACCATTACACAACCCATACATGTCTCGACAACACATGCCATGCCATGTCACCTATATACAAGCCTTGGCCACACATGTCACGCACATGTATATAGATTATTTCACCACATTCAACACCTATACTTAGATTCTTATGCCAACACCTAATTTCTATCATAATTCATACTACATGATTCACATGCTAAAGTCTTTTATGGAATCTCAGTCATACCATACATTATCTAAGACCATGCCATTTTCCACTATACACATACACACATCATTTAATCCCATAACATACACCCCATTTATCACCACATACACTAATATTACATGCCATAACACACCATACACACACCTACACCCTCTCAGCCAAAGTGAGGCCATAGCTTTGCCACTATTCTATTTGCTAAAGTATCCCATAAATCATTCATTTATTATGGCAAAGCATTAATGTAAGCTTAATTCATCATTACACATACACTAACAATTAAAACAATGAATTCCATACAAGGTTTCTACACAAATCATACATGAATTTAACATGGCATGCTTTAAATGCACTAAGTTCACATACCTACACTTGAAATAGGCCTTGCTCACACTTTGGCACCCTTTTTCCCTTATAGAGCCTCACTTCCATTCAAGCTTACATATTCATGAATCAAAATTAGAAAAATCACCAAAATTTCCATAGGCCTCCAATTGCTTCTATGAATATGAGGAGTCTTAGGATGATGAAATCCCCTATGAAATAAAATAAAGAGTTAAGAAAGATACACATAAAGTAGTTTCTCAATCTCCCTTTGATGAACAATTAAGACTACCTTGAATTTTTTTGAATTTTATGGTTGACTATTGCCTCCTAAACCTTTAAAGATCAATTCTCAACTCATTAATGGAAATTTTTGGTGACAATTTGGTGTTGAATTAAGCTTGAAAGGCCATGAAAATGGTGGAAGGAAAGGGATAGAGGCATCAAGTGAGAAAAAAGAGGGAAAAGAGAAAATGATGGAAGGTGAGTGGATGCCACCAAATGGATGCCTAAGTGGCATCATGGTCTTTTTATAGGGGGGTTAAGTGTCTCGAGTGGTGATACGTGTCACCCGAGCTTCTAAAAAATGCTTAGTTTTGACTAAAATTTTGGGAAATTTTAAAAATTCACTCAAACCTCCAAAAATTGTTGCATTAGTTTTGAAAATCCTTAATTAGGCCTATTTAGGGCCTTGTAAAATTTCATAACCAAATTCCCTCGATAGGACAGTTAACTGACTACCTTGATTTATATGTAAACCTCAAATTTTAGAAGAAATAAAAAAATGACCTCAAAATTTAAAAATTCCTTCACCAATGGTCTCTAGGGAATTTTTAACCTCAAGGGTATGGTATTTTCAGATATGTCTGGTACATCCTGATTCATTCTTAGCCCAAATCCATTTGGGCCCACAGACCACTCGATTTTGGCCTAAAATAATTTATTAGTTCTGCTAAAATTTTAAATTTAGTCATTTTCATCATTTAATGGCCTCTCAAAGTTTCATGACCAGTATGCCTACCTTGGTCCTCATGAAGGTGACCCGACACTCTAGGCACACTTTTTAATGCCTCAAAAGTACTATTAACAAAGCCTTAACTTACGACCGTTATAGTTCTTCCCCTCTTAAGAAATTTCATCCTCTAAATTACCTAAAGTAAATTTATGTAAAAACTAAGCCTTCATCTACACTTTAGGTTCCCATGTGGCTTCTTTTGTGTTATGATGTTTCTAGAGAACTTTAACTAGGGAATGGTTTTATTTCTTAGCTGCATCACTTTTTGAGCTAGAATCTATATTAGTTCTTCTTCATAGCTTAGGTCTAGTTATACCTTAATATCTATCACTAAAATTACATGGGAAGGATCTAATTTGTACCTTATGAGCATTGAGAAATGAAACACATCATGTATCTGTTGTAACACAGGTGGCAAGGCTAGCCTATATGCTAATGGTCCCACTCTTTCTGTAATTTCATATGGCTCGATAAATTTGGGACTTAACTTCCCCTTTTTTCCAAATCTGAGTAATTTCTTCCATAGAGATACTTTTAAAAACACTTTGTCACCCACTGCATATTCAATATCTCTCTATTACGAGTCAACATAAGACTTCTATTTATCACTTACAACTTTCAACCTTTCTTTAATAATCTTAACTTTCTCCTCAACATCTCTAATCAAATCAACCCCTAAAATCTTATTTTCCCTAAATTCACTCTAACACAAAAGGAGTTTTACATCTACTTTCATATAGTGCTTCATATAATGCTATGCCTAAACTAGCTTGATAATTGTTATTATAGGCAAATTTAGCCAAAGATAAGTATTGGTCCTAATTACCTTTAAATTCAATGGCATAGCTATACAACATATCTTTAAGCACCTATATCACCCTCTCTGACTGTCTATCTATCTAGGGGTGAAAGGCTATACCATATGTTAGTCTGAAGCCTAAAGCTTAATGTAACTTTTTCCAAAACTTAGAAGTGAGTCGATGATCCCTATATGAAAGAATGGCCATTGGTACACCATGGAGTCTCACGATCTCATTTATGTATAATCTAGCTAGTTTCTTAAGAGAATAATCCACTCTAATAGGGATGAAGTGTGTTATCTTAGTTAATCTTTCTATAATAACCCACATAACATCACACTTATTCCTGGTCATAGGCAATCCCATTACAAAGTCTATTGCCACCTTTTCCCACTTCCATTCTAGTATTGCTATAAGATGTAGCAATCTAGAAGGAACCTGATGTTCAGCTTTTACCAGTTGGCATGTTAGACATCTAGCCATATACTTTGCTCTATCTCTCTTCATACCTGACCACTAGTATTTAGACTTCAAGTCTAAGTACATATTTATACTACTAGGGTGCATAGAATAACAAGCTTCATATGCCTCCTTCAATATCTATAACCTCAAGTCATTTGTACTAGGTACACATAACCTACCATGGTAATACAGATATCCATCTTCACTCAGTTCAAACCCTATTGCCTTCCCCTCTTTAACTCTACACACAATCTATCTAAACTATTCATGCTTCCTTTATCTACTATCGAAAGCTAGGTTTAACTTATAACTTAGTAAAAATAGCATCTTTCTCTATATACTATAGTCTAGCATTCATAGTTTTCAAAGTTAGCATAAATTTCTTACTCAAAGCATCTACCACCATATTAGTTTTCCCTAGGTGGTAATCTATCAAACAATCATAATCCTTAATTAATTCTAACCACCTTCTCAATCTTAGGTTGAACTCCCTCTGAGTAAAGAGGTATTTTAGACTTTTATGGTCTTTGTAGATGCAACATTTCTCACTATACAAGTAATGCCTCTAAATTTTCAAAGCAAAAACAATAGTAGCTAACTTTGAATCATGAGTAGAGAAGTTCCCCTCATGTGGTTTCAATTGTCTCAAAGCATATGCTACCTCTTTTCCTTCCTATATTAACATACAACCTAAGCCATTAAGTAAGGCATCACTGTACACAACAAAATCCTTACCCTGTTCAGGTTGAATTAGGATAAGAGGTCTATCAGCTTCTTCTTTAGCTTGTCAAAACTTTCTTGACATTTTGCATCCTATTCAAACCTCACATTCTTTCTGATCAATCTTGTCATAGGTGCTATAATCATAGAAAATCCTTTCATAAACCTTCTATAATACCCAACTAATCTTAGGAAACTCCATATCTCTATCACATTCCTCAGAGGTTCCCATTCTAACACTACCCTAACCTTTCTAGGATCTACTCTGATACCCTCTACTGATACTACATGTCCTAGAAAAGCCACTTCATTTAGTAAGAATTCACATTTACTCAGCTTGGCATATAACTGTTTCTCCCTCAGAGTCTATAACATAACCTTAAGATGCTATTAATGTTCTTCTCTAGTCTTAAAATACATTAGGATATCATTAATGAATACCACAATAAACTAATCCAAGTATGGTTGAAATACTCTATTTATTAGGTCCAAAAAAGCTACTGGGGCATTAGTGAGCCCAAATGGCATCACTAAGAATTCATAATGCTTGTATTGAGTCTTAAAAGTAGTTTAAGGATGTCAGCTTCTTTAATTCTCAACTGATGGTACCCAGATCTTAAATCAATCTTAAAAAGTACACCTACACCTCTCAATTGGTCAAAAAGATCATCTATTTTGGGTAGGGGATATTTATTTTTTACTGTTACCTTTTTTAGCTATCTATAATCAATGCACAATCAAAGTGGCCCATCTTTCTTTTTCACAACCAAAATAGAAGCTCCCCAAGGTAAAGTATTATGTCTGATGAAACCCTAATCTAATAGATCTTGTAATTACACCTTCAATTCTTTCAACAGAGCAAGTGCCATTCTATAGGGAGTAATGGATATAGGAGTTATACTAGGATACACCCTGATCACAAAATCAAGCTCTCTCTATGGAGGTAACCCTGGCAACTTATTAGGAAATGCATAAGGGAATTCAAAAACTATTGAAATCTATTCAAGGTTTAGAGTAGGAGTATTGGTGTTTATGACATGTGCTAGGTAAGCTTTACACCCTTTACAAATGAGTTTTCTTGCTACAATAGCAAAGATGAGATTATCCAAAAGATTTCTCTCACCCATAACTATCATTTCTTATTCCTCTATAGTCTAAAGGGTTAGCTTCTTATTTTTACAATCCACCATAGCTTGATGTTCAGATAACTAATCTATTCCCAATATTACATCAAATTCATAAAAAGGTAACTCAATCAAATCAACTAGAAATAAATGTTCCAGAATCACTAAAGGACAATGTCTATACACCTGATTTACAGTCACACTCTACCTTATAAGATTACTTACTTAAATGTCTATGTTTACATGCTCTAATTTCAATCCCTTATCATGTGCTTCTAGAATGCATACATATGAATGTGTAAATACTGCGTCTATCAATGCCAAAACTAAAACATCAAATAAATAAAAAGTACCAATAATGACATATGGGGCTACTACTTCTTCACGGGCCCTAACAGCATATTGCCTGGCTAGGGCATGAGCATCTAATCTTGTTCCTTGACTAGCACTAGGCTGATCCCCTCTACTCTATCTTTGTCCCCTACTCTGAGATGCTATTATAAATGCCTGAGTATAGGCACCCTCTATATGTCTCTAGGGACACTCTCTTTGATAATAATCTTTGGCACCATAAGTAAAGGACTCTCTTTTTTTACTCAACCAATATTGCCCCTAGTGTCTCTTGTTACAAGTATTATAAGTCGAGGGTCTATTCTTACTAATTACTGGCCTTAGAACACTAGAGGCTTATTAGGGTGGTTGAGGCCTAACTGTAAATACCTGTCTAGACCTATGAGATTGAGTTTTCCTTTGTGCCTAGTGTACTGGTTAAGACTGAGACTGTATTTCTCTTATTCTTTTACTATTTCTTGGGACTAAACTGGGTTGCCTTATGGTGAACTATCTCCTCTTCTAGAAGAAATCTCTCTTTTCATGCACCATTTCTTTCATATCATATGTTGATGCCATAATATTGCAAAATCTGTAACCCTCGAGTTAGCTATTTGCATTCTCAGTTCCATATTTAACCCTTTTAGGAACTTTTTACATTTCTCCTCTTATTAGGAATAAACTCCTTAGCATACTTTATTAGTCTAGTGAAATCTTTCTCATACTTAGATACTATTCTCCTACCATATTTCAGATCCATAAACTCCTGCCTCTTCTTGTCCTTGTATGATTCTAGAATATATCTCTTTTTGAACTCCTTTAAGGAAAATTCCTAAGTGAGATCTATTACTGCCTTCTTCTTCTTAATAGTATCCCACTAATGAAATGCCTCTTCTTAAAGAAGAGAAGTTGTACACTTTAAGCTCTATTCTTCTGTACACTTTAGTTGTTCTAGGATTCTAAAAGTTCTTTCTAACAAGTACTTTGCTTGAGTTGTATTATCCTCTTTTGTACCCAAAAAGTCTATCAGTTCCATGTTTTTAAGCCTCTTTAAAGGAGTTTTTTTATGAAGGAGCTAGTGGTATTGGAGGTATTGCAGTTGGTAGAGGAGGTGGAACAATAGTTGTAGTGTGCCTGAGCAAATCCACTATTTGCTATAATAGCATCAGGGATGCTTGTCTTTGTGGCAATGCTTATGGCTATTGCTATTGTACAGTATCACTAGATTCTACTAGAGTGGCTACTCCCTATATAGTAGTAGGAGCATAGCTAGCCACTTCCTCTACCGTGCTTCTGGTGTTTGATCAATTATCTCAACTAACTACAAAAGAAACAGGACCTATCAACTTCTTTGCAGTGTAGTAGTTCAAAGAAAATCAATCCTACACACCGGCACTCATGTAAAATATCTAAGAACATATAACCTATACTCTTATACCACCCAATGTGACACCCTCTACCAGATCCCGAAAGAAACTCGATAAGTGATGCACTTCCCTTTAGGTCACCCATCCAAAAATTGCTCTCGGTCTACACTCTTTAACACTTATAGTATATTAAATATATTATCAGGTATTACTTATTTCTCCACTTTGTCACTTAGACATTTTAGTCTGAGTATATTAAAACCAAAAATCCATTTATCGGACTATTACTATCTCCAAAAAAATTTAGGTAGCACCACGGTTACCCGGGTGACATTATGAAAATTTTTCACTTGTTAAAACACTTGTAAAAATATTTGTCAAATATACTATCCCCTTCTACACCCTTCTAGTCCTCCTTTATCATTCACATACATTTCATAGAGAGCCAATCCACAAATAGACCTTAGGTCCCCAACATCAAATTCTAACAAAAATTTAAAACCATTCATCAAGCCTATTTATTTACATCAAAGCACAATTTATATTTACAGACTCCAATAGCTTCTAAACATGCTAGACTCATAACCTATAGCATTTACATAAGTGTCGACTATATAGATAAAAAATACACAAAATAAAAACCTTATGTGCCTTTACTACCATGTTGCATGAACTTTGAGGCTTGACTGCTACTTTTGATTACCTACACACCAAAACACCAGTACATTGAGTTTAAAACTTAGTTGTGAATATAATGTGTTTAAAACATGTCACATGCAATGCATAGATGTCATGTCAGGTATATTATGCTAGTTCAAGTAATATGTCTTATGCCTTAAGAAATTACAATTATGCCACTCTAAATATTCCGTGTAATTCTTTCAGTTAGTTTATTACCAAACATTACAGCTTTTAATTTAATTTAATAGGCCTGACTAGATAGACTATACCTTAAAACTCTAGACTAAGAGGGGACTAAAAACTATGCAATAGCCCACATTTTAGACCCTGACCGCTGCACTGACCTAGTTTGATAGCAAGGATCAATTCACATGAACCTCCCAATACTAAATGGGTGATAGCAAAGATTAGTCCGTAGACCTCCCAATATCTCAAACAAATTAACAAGAAGTCACACTATGGATAGTAAGGATTAGTCTATAGACCTCTTAATATCCAAATAATCAATAGCAAGGAACTCTAGTGGATAGTAGGGATCAGTCCATAGACCTCCCAATATCTAATATCACCATCAAACACTTCTAAAGCATATCAAGGATCAGTCCGTAAACCACCTAATATCCAAAAAAGCATCATCAACAATCTAGCAACTGTAAATCCCTAATTGACCGGTTAACCTATCTAGTGGGTGTCTAACTAATGGGCCTTTTAACCTTATTTTATGCCCATTTATTTATTAATCATCATCTTATAATATTTAAGTTTGATTAACAATTAATTCCAGGTCATTTTTGGTCATTATAGACAGTTATAGGTCATTTTTTAACAATATTTTTAAGTCTTTTTTCTAGGCATTTGTAATTCAAATTTTAGTCCACATCATGTCATAAATTTAAGTCCAATTACATGCATTTTAAGTATTATTCATAGGATACTTCCTAAATGGTCCATTTACTGGGACAATTATAGATCATTTTTCTTATTTTTGTATACAGTTATAGGCTCATAGCCTTAACGCACTGGCACCAATTCATGAAAAATCAACTTGCCATCACAGGCTATATGTCATCTCACAAGATACAATTCATTATGCCATTACCATTGGCCAATAATGCCATTTAGATTTCATTATATAAATGGTACTAATAGCAATGCACACTTAGGCCATTTTGGGACACTATTACCTATACTTTACAAAGCCATTTTAGGTACCAATTTTAGTCACATTTTCCATACTAATCTTATTACTTTACATGCTATATTTCCATTTATGTTTTCACATACTTCATGCCACACATCACATGCTCATGATATCATGCAAATTAAGCACATTACCTACCATGACATGCCATACTTACCATGTTCCCTATGTGACACCCCCTACTGGATTCCTAAGGAAACCCAATAAGTAGTGCACTTCCTGCCAGGTCACCTATCTTGAAATTTTCACTATGTTCATTCGTTTAACTTTTACTTATGCTACACTAGACAACTCTATCTAATTTTAAATTCATTTCAGTTAGTTCCTATAATCTACTTATGTTCATATTATCCTAATTCAACCATTACAGAAAGAATTTAACATAATCTAGTATCATCTAAAAATCTGGTAGCATAACGGCTGCCTTGGTCACTATCCCAAAATTCATATCCCTTTGTAAACACTTCAATATTATATATCACATCTCTTGGACCCTTTTGGTCTCCCAGTTATCATCCTATCAACATCATCTAACATAAGACAGTCATAAGCCTTAGGCCATAATAAAGACATACAGAGCCTCAGGTTCATAAGCATCCATATAGATCACATAAACTTAAAAGAAACCATCACATGAATAATTACATAACAACCCATTTAATACAAATACTACCATATGTCCCTTATATACATCACCCCATATTCCCCACCTAAGTACATAAAGTGCAAAACCACACATCTATACATGATTAGTCTTCTCAATATAACCTTTAAACTCTGTTACATGCTTTACGAGGTGATGTCCCTGTTCTGGGTACCTACGCACCGAAATAGGTACGTTAAGTATAAAAATACTTAGTGGTGAATTCAACCATTAACAACATGTCCAATAGTTAATCCATGCATAAAACCCTTATTTTGTCTTATGCTAATGTCTCAAGTTCAGTTTAAAATACTATTATACAAAAATTACCATTTTACCCCTAAGGTGTTTCTGTCTGTAATTATCCAATTAATTATTACAAGCCATATAATTTATGTGTTGAGTCATTATTACTCATTTGATGCATAAGTTATACCATTTTAATATTTTATTCATCATCTATGGAAAAATTACCAAAATGCCCTTGTGTCATGTATTACAATCATACGGAGGTTTATTAACTTTATTGAATTATTTTAGCTAGCCCAACTCACAAGACATCTCTAACAGACACTGGATCTAGAGGGAAAATAAACTGGTACAGTGGTCCCCATTCTAGACTTACGCCGCTGCACTGACATATGTGCCATAATAGAGATTAGCCTATAGCCTCTCTAGACACAAATAAATAACATCTATGTGACATAATGGAGATTGGCTTGTAGGACTCCCCAGCCACAACAATCATCATCAAGAATGTGACATAATGGAGATCAGCCCGTAAGCCTCCCCAGCCATAAAGAATCTCACCCACTGCGTGACATAATGGAGATCAGCTCATAGGCCTCCCCAGCCATAAATAATCATCAACAACTATGTGACATAATAGAGATAAGCCTGTAGGCCTCTCCAACCATAATGAACATCATTGCCTGAACATTAGACAACTAGGAGCCGCTAAATCCCTAAGTTGACCTATCAACCCATCTAGTGAGTGTTTAACTAATAGGCCAAGTAGCTCATTTTAAGTCCATTTATTGACTAATAGTGTTCTTATAATATTTAAGTTGCAATAACAGACAGTTATAAATTTTTTTACACAGCTTATTTTTCAGCTAGTCTGGTATAGCCACATTTTGGCTTTGTCGAGTAAAAACCCCAAAGTAATTTTAAGTTTTGTTATTATCAATATACAAGGTTTAATATGCCTTAATTTATCATAGCATTACTTTTCATGAAATTAACACTTTTTGTCCAGTGACATTTTTGGTTTAGGTAATGGTCAACTAGACAATTATAGGTCATTTCGATCACTTTTCAAGATTCATTTCTAGGACCATCTAAGGTCCAATTTCAGTATAGTTTTCAACAACAAAATTCATACATTCCATAGGTCCAAAGCCAACATATATTAGGCTATTTACAAGGCCAAAATATAGGCTCAAAAGCCATTACA
>CANXYI011311052.1:0-12835 GCA_948208565.1 Hura crepitans | reverse complement strand
TCATCGATGTACACTTCCACTTCCTTATGAATTAGGTTATTGAGAATCTTTATGGCCATCCTTTGGTATGTACCCCTAGCATTTTTCAAACCAAAAGGCATAACCCTATAACAAAAGGTCCCCCATTCAGTGATGAAGGCCATTTTTATCTTGTCTGCTATTCTATTTAGAATCTGATTGTAACTGGCAGACCCATAAATGAAATTGTACATTTTGCACATTGATGCGCTATTAATCAGCACATCTATATGAGGCAACAAAAAGTCATCTTTTAGGCAGGCTTTATTTAGATCTCTATAATCTATGCACATTTTGACCTTACCATCCTTCTTAGTGACTGGAACCATATTAGCTAACCACATTGGATACTGTACTTCTTTCAAAAATTTGGCTTCAACTTGCCTATGTACTTCTTCTTTTATATTCTGTACCTATTTTGGTCTCATTCTCCGTAGTTTTTGCTTTAACAGTTTTGCTTTTGGGTACATGTAGATGGTATGTTCAGCTACTTCTTGATCCACCCCTAGCATGTCTTCATAGGTCTAGGCAAACACTTTTTCATATTTTTTTAATATTCTCCCAAACTTGATCCTCTATTCAGGAGTTAGATTAGATGTAATAAAGATCTCTTTAGGAATTTCATTAATACTGAGATTAAGCAAGGTAGTATTGATTGAATTAATATCAAACATGTTATGTGTGTCATGATTCTCATTATGCATGATGCAGTTAGATGAGACATCACAAAAATAAGCAAAATTGTTCATATTATTAACAAAAGAAATAAGAACATTGCCATTATAAAGTTTAGGTACATATAAATTATCAAAAGAACTTTCAAGAGGGTTTTTTTCTTCCATTTTCTTCTTTCCCTTATCTTAGAGCACTACATTAGTTAGAGTCTCTTCCTTAAGCCTGATTTCCAACTCAGTCAAATTGCTTATAATTTCCTTATCCCAAAAATTTGAAACGACCTTTACTTCATTCGCAGCCTAATCAAACACATCACTGAAAATCTTAAATCCTAGCATAACTTGCCTCTTAATAATAGTCGGCTCAGACTCACCATAGTAATTGACATTCCCTTCAACCCGAACAAAACTTTCTTCTAGTAGAGGGATACCTTTTCTTATCTTCCTCGATTCTGACATCTCTGCAACGTATCCCAATCCCTTGCAATCTTTCTATCCATAAGGCTAAATGGCTAAGATTAGACCTTCTGAAGCATGTCCTAATCTAGCTCCAAGTAGATAGTTCATCTTCTTTAGCATATTTACCATCTTAGGATTTTCCCTTTCCTCTAAAAAGATCTCAGTAATGTGGAAACTATTAAAAGGCTGATTGGCTATTTCGAGCATCGAAACTTAATTCTCCCTTACAGCCCTTATTATTACTATCTTACCATCGTGAGGGATCTTTATCATCTGATACAATGTCAACTGAACTCCTCCCAGCTTATAGAACTATGGCTTTCCTAAAAGCAGAGAGAAATTTGTAGGAATATCGAGCACTGCAAACTCCACATCATCTATAATCACCCTTGTTTTGACCTTGACCTTAAAAGTCTTATATGCCTATCTTTTTATGTTGTCATAGGCTATAATGGTAAGTTTGGATTGAGAGATCATTGAATCTTCAATCCCATATGTTGCTACAACTTTAAGCAAGCACACATTGATTGACAACCCATCATCAACCATTACACATGTCGTGTGCTTACCATTGACTTCCACTTTGATGTATAAAGGATGGTTGTGATGATGCCCTTCAGGTGTCAAGTCTATATAAAAAAAGTTGACTATTGTTTTCTCTTCCCTTTTTACCATTGCCACTAGCTCCATGGCGATATGGTTGTTGAAATTATTGTAGCACATAAGGCTTTGACCACTTTCTGTCGATGGGAGGAGGATTGACATAATAGATCCCAAATAGAAATCTATGCAGGAATCTTTTTTAGCTGTTTCATCATAGCATCCTCTTCATTTTCCATAACTAGGGGAATTGGATCCCTCTCTACTTCAAGCACCACCTGACTATTCTGAGTTACCGCTTTGGTTTTTGCTTTTTCACCTAACTTCTATTTTGAATCTGAATCTACCTATAAATCTTAAACCTATTCTTTTGACTCGCTTTTATTATCTGTAGCCTATATATCTATCATGCATACTAAATCTTGACTCACTTCTACCCTTCTTTTCACTGCTAGATAATCATTCCTATACAAGTCTCGAAGCACATACCATTTCAAAAAACTTGAATTGACCATATTAACTGGAGGAGGAACCCTTGAATATGCACCTTAACCTTTTTGTCTTTATTTCAAATCAGGTATTTATCTTGAATCGATCAAGTTTGAATCTTATCCCTTAAAGTGTGGCAGTTATCTGTGTTATGGCCTGTATGTTGATGATACTGACAGTACAAATCTGATCTGTGATAGGGCTAGCCTTTATTTCTAGAAGGTCTAAAAGGAAGAGGTTGGAGCTTTCCTTCTTTTTGAAACTATTTTAGACAACAAGATAACAGCTTGCCTAAGTTTGAGTAATGCCTTGCTATAGCAGATACTTTAGCAGTTTGACCAAAATTAGTTCTACTATTCCTAAAACCTTGATTCTTTCGATTGTCGAACCCTACCAATCTCTTTTTCTGCTTATTGTGCTCTTCTTCTAGGTCTATAGCTATATCTTTCAGTAATTCCCAATCTTTTAGTCCCTTGGCTTTCAAGCCATCTTTCAAGTATGGGTTAGCATTCTTGATAAACATGCGAATCTGATCTAGTCCCTTGCAATGTCAAACTAAAATAAGCCACTTTATGTTTCGTGCTAAGCTCAGTGCCTCTCATGACTATGGTATATTGCTTAATATGAGCTCTCATATCAGAAGTCCCATCAAACTTAGGTAATTCTAGCATCTTGAATTTGAAAGGTAAGATATCTTCTGATTCTAAGGTAATCTCCTCAGGATCTATTCCTTTACCCATAGAATTGGCCTATATACATTGGATATGTTCAATCGAGTCAAAATATGGGGTTTAGCCCATTCTAGTTAGAAAAGGCCCAATAGGTTTGGTAGCATTTCGAGATGATTCAGTCATATTTCACATATATTAGCCCACATAGCATAAAAATGCATCATTAACTGAGGTACCTAGGGGAAATTGCTATTGGTCATTACATGGGCGCATGGTTTGGTCATGCCAGTTATTGTCATCCAAGCATAGTCCCTCTATAACGGGTCTATCTTGTCATGAGCATATGATTGATTGGTTCACCATTTCATATACCTTGTAGGCATGAGGCTTAGATTTGATGCCACCTCTAACAATCTTCCAATTTGAGTGAAATTGGGTTCATGCTTTGAAATGACATCAAGGTATAAAAGGGACACCTAACTTATTCTAAGGCTCTAGTATGTAATGCAATTTTGGAAAAGAATAATATTATACATTCAAAATATGAAGTTCTATATTAATTTGAGGTACTTTCAGAACATGGTCTCATGGTGTCCCCAGTGGAGTCACCATTGTTCGCATCCCTTATGTTTTCCTTGGGCCAATCAAACTGAAACAGCCAAAGACTCACCCTAAGCCTCACTCCTTGAGTCTCAAAGACAAGAAGCAAGCTAGAGGAATCTAGGGCCACTCCTATTTGACTAGCCTAGGAGGAGTGAGTTATGCACCACAAGGTAGGAGTCGCCACTCGATCGAAGTCGAGAAATACCTTGTGGGGCCAAAACCAGAATGGTTTAGAACCCTATTGTTATTTATACCTCAAATTAATATGAAAATTCGATTTGAATTTATAATATTATTCTTTTTTCTCAAGCTTCATTTTACAATAAAAGTAAATCATGTATTCACATATGAGAATTTACAAAATATATTTACAAAAAAATAAATAGGTGTTCGGAATTGAAATATCATACATGAAATCGGGCAGTTGATTATCTTGAGAACTTTAGTTCTTGTATACTAATTTTGGAAAAATGGATTTTATTATAGTGACTTTTATTGAAATCAGGTGATTAATTTGAGAACTTTAGCTCTAATATGCTAATTTGGAAAAATGAATTTTATTGTGGTGACTTTTATTTGGCAGAACGATTTGAGAACTTTGGTTCTTGCATGTCGATTTTAGAAACAAATGTTATTGTTGTAGCTTTTATTAAGAAGGAATCAAAATTTATTTTATTAGCAAAACACCAATTTATTGGGTAAAAATATGATTCTTTATTATTATTTCCTTTTTAACGTGTAAAATCATTTTTCTACCTAGTTCGGCGTTCGTGGAGTATTTCGAGATTGAAATTGGAAGTGTTATACATAAAATTGGGTGATTGATTTAATTTGAGAACTTTTGTTCTCACATGTCAATTTGGAGAAAATAATTTTTCTTTATTGAGACTTTTATTAAGAAAAATCAAAACCCACTTTATTAATAAAACACTAATTAATTAAATAAAAATATTTTGGTTATTTTTCCAATCGCGCGAAAAATCATTTTCTAATTATTACAGTATTCACGGAATATAAAGGGAAATGATTTGACAATAAAAACATAATACAGGGTAATTACCTAAAATACATCCTAACCGAATAAAAAAATAAAATTACATTTTGGGATACCTAAAATACAATCTAATAAAAAATAGCCAATAATAAAAGAAAACAATAGGAAAACGCACAAAACGTAGAATAAAATAGACAACAGAAAATAATGGGTCGTTAAAAGATTACTTCACCGAGATTTAATAAGGTGGCTGAATATATAACAATCAGACCCCAAATAATCAAATAACTCACATCTCAATAATAGAAATAATATATTAGTATGCAAGTCAAAAATAGACAAATAGACATAAATCAAATAAAAATGAACAGTCACAAAAATGTAAAATATTGCCCAAATAAATTATCACATCTAACTGGTAGATGGATAAATAAAAAAATTAAAATAGCAAAAATGACAGAAATAATATATTTGGATGCGAAGCAAAAATAGATAGATAGACAGAAATAAAATAAAAATAGATAGTTACAAAAATATAAAATATTGCCTAAATAAATTATCACATCTAACTGGTAGATGGATAAAGCAAAAAGAAGAATAAAAAATAGCAAAAATGACAAAAATAATATGTTTGGATGCGAAGCAAAAATAAAAGAATAGATAGAAATGAAATAAAAATGAACAGTCCCACAAATGTAAAAAATATGGCACAAATAAATTATCACATCTAAATAATAGATGGATAAAATGGAAAGAAAAATGAAAATAATAGAAAAATGGGTTAGTTGACACACCAAGTATATTTGCCTTTAGAAAGATCTTGATCGGATTGAAAAAACTGTGCTTGAATCTTTAAAGAATCCAAAAAATGGTGTTAAAAGAGTTTTTTTTTGCCTTTCTTAGTGTGTTTTCTCTCATTAAAAATTTTCTCTCTTCCAAATGACCAACCTTGGAAAGGAAAAACCCATTTGGCTTTTATACATGTTTCTCGAGGCTAAAAATAGCCATTTTCAGCTCAAAACAGCCGTTTTGGCTATTCTGGGCCTAGAACGGCCATTCCCTTCATGAAAATGGTCCAAACGGCTGTTTTGGGCCCAAAACGACTGTTTTCTCTTGGAAAATGGCAGTTTTTTTTTTATTTTTTTAAGAAAAATTTTTGAGATCTTTAGTCTGGATAAATTTTTGAGATCTTCAGTTTGAATGTAAAAAATCCCTTTTATTAGGATTTTTGTCCTTTTCATCATCCTTAAACAAAACGAACCTAGGAGCTCTAGAGACCTAGTGTCGACATCGAGTAATTCTTGGCTCAAAAAATATTTATTGCCCAGAAGGGTAGCTTATAGTTTGAAATGAATTATTAGTTCTGCTAAATTTTTAAAATTTACCTTTTTTTATCAAATTAAAGCCCCTCAAAGTTTCATGACTAGTGTCATTGCCTCAATTTATGTGCAGGTGACCCCCTACCTTAGGCACACTTCATCAACCTAGTGGCACTATTCACAGAGCCTCAAAACACGAGCATTACATTTCTTCCCCTCTTAAGAAAATTTTGTCCTTGAAATTACCTAAAGCAAATAAGAGAGGATATTGAGCTTTTATCTATTCTTCTAGCTCCTAAGTAGGTTCTTCTATATTGTGGTACCTCTATAGCACTTTAACCAGTGGTATGGACTTATGCCTCAACTACTTCATTTTATGTGCCAAAATTTGTACTAGTTCCTCCTCATAACTTAGATCCGGCTATACATCAATATTTATCATCGGGATCACATGTAATGGATCCGACCTATATATACCTCCTAAGCATAGAAACATGGAAAATATCATGTATCTATTGTAACTCAGGTTGTAATGCCAACCTATATGCTAGAGGTTCGACCCTTTCTATAATCTCATAGGGTCCTTTGAATCTGGGACTTAATTTTCCCTTTTTCCCAAATCTTAGCACCTTTCTCCATAAAGAAACCTTCAAGAACACTTTTTCCCTAATTGTATACTCAATATCTCTTCACTTTAGGTTAGCATATGATCTCTATCTATCCACAGCTGCCTTCAGCCTATCTCTGGTTAACTTCACTTTTTCTTTAGCATCTTTGATTAAGTCTACACTTGAGATCTTTCTCTCTCCCACTTCACTCCAACACAAGGGAATCCTACATCATCTACCATACAATGCCTCATATGGGGCAATCCCCAAGCTAGACTAGTAACTATTATTATAGGCAAACTTTACCAAGGACAAGTACTGATCATAGTTATATTTAAGCTCAATAGCACATCCTTATAACATATCTTCAAGTATCTATATCACCCACTCTGACTGTCCATCAGTTTGAGGATGAAAAGCTATGCTATAAGCCAATCTAGTGCCTAAGGCTTCCTGCAGCTTCTTCCAAAATCTAAAAATAAAGTGAGGATCCCTATCAGAAATAATAGTCACTGGCATACCATGCAATCTAATTAACTCATCCACATATAGCTTAGCTAGCCTCTTTAAAGAATAATCCATTCTGACAAAGATAAAATGATTTATCTTGGTTAATCTGTTAACAATTACCCATGTAGCATCTCATTTACCTCTAGTCAAGGGTAAGCCCATAACAAAATGCATGGTTACCCTTTCCCATTTCCACTATGGTATTGTTGTAGGATGCAGCAATCTAGAATGAACCTAGTGCTTAGCTTTAACTTGCTGGCATGTCAAACATTTGGCAACATACTCTGCCACTTCTCTTTTTATACTAGGCCACCAATAATGGGGTTTTAGGTCTAAATACATCTTTGTGCCCCCAAGGTGCATAGAATAAGGAGCCTCATGTGCCTCCCTTAACATCTGCAACCTCAGGTCATTTGTACTAGGTACACACAACCTATTTTGATAATACAGATACCTATCCTTTATCAACTCAAACCCTAGGGCCTTCCCCTCTTTAACCTTGCCTACCATTTGCACAAGTTATGCATCTTTCATTTGACTTCCTTTAATCTACTATCTAAAGTCTAGCTTAACTTGCAACTCAGCTACCATAGCATCTTCTGAAGTGTATTACAACCTGGCATTCAAAGCTTTCAAAGCCATCATAAATTTCTTACTCAAAGCATCTACCACCATATTGGCCTTCTCTGGGTGGTAATCAATCAGACAGTCATAATCCTTGATCAGGTCTAACCATCTTCTTTATCTCAAGTTTAGCTCCTTCTAGGTAACGAGATATTTTAGGCTCTTATGATCTATATATATGTAGCATTTCTCCCCATATAGATAGTGCCTTCATATTTTCAAAGTAAACAAAATGGTAGCTAGCTCTAAATAGGGTAATTCCTCTCATGCGGCTTCAATTATCTTGAAGCATAAGCTACTACCTTTCTCTCTTGCATCAATACACATCCTAAGCCATTCAGTGAAGCATTATTATACATAATAAAGTCCTTACCTTGTTCAGGTTGAATCATGATAGAAGCCTCTGTTAGCATCTTCTTCAGTTGCTCAAAATTGGCTTGACACTTATTATCCCACTCAAATCTCACATTCTTCCTACTGAGTTTAGTTAAAGGAGTTGCAATGATGGAGAACCCTTTTACAAATCTTTTGGAATATCTAGCTAAACCTAGAAGACTTCTCACCTTAGTTATATTCCTAGGTGTTTCCCATTCTAACACTGCCTTTACTTTATTGGGATCAACTCTGATTCCATCTACTGAAACTATGTGGCCTAAAAAAGCAACTTCCCTCAATTAAAACTCACACTTACTAAGCTTAGCATACAATTATCTCTCCCTCAGGGTCTGTAACACAACCCTAAGATGTTGTTCATGCTTTTCTTGGCTTCTAGAGTACACTAGGATGTCATCTATGAATACCACCATAAACTGATTTAAATAAGGCTGGAAAACTCTATTCATGAGATTCATAAAAGCTGCTGGGGCATTGGTGAGCCCAAATAGCATCACTAAAAACTCATAATGCCTGTACTAGGTTCTAAAAGTAGTTTTAAGAATATCAGTCTCTTTAATCCTTAGCTGATGATATCTAGATCTCATATGAATTTTAGAAAATACACTTGCCCTTTTCAACTGATTAAAGAGGTCATTTATCCTAGGCAATAGATACTTATTCTTTACAGTCATTCTATTTAGCTGCCTATAATTAATGCATAATCTAAGTTACCTATCTTTCTTCTTTATAAATAGCATAGGTGCTCCTACAGGAGATACATTAGGCCTGATAAAACCCCTCTCTAATAAATCTTGCAACTGTACCTTCAGTTCTTTTAACTCAACAAGTGCCATTCTATAAAGAGTAATAGATATTGGAGCTGTACCAGGATATACCTCAATTTCAAAGTCCAATTCCCTCTAAGGTGGTAAGCCTTATAACTCATCAAGGAATACATCAGGAAACTCAAAAACAATTGGAATATGGGCCAAATCAAAATTAGAAGTATTTAGGTTCATAGCATAAGCCAAATATGCCTCACAACCTTTTTGAAGAATTTTTTGTGCTTTAACAGTGGAGATAAGATTATTCAAAAGACCTCTCTCACCATCCACTGTGATTGTCTAACCCTCTATAGTCTGGAGGGTTAACTTCTTATGTTTACAATCAATCATGGCTTGATGCTTAGTTAGCCAATCCATTCCTAAGATCACATCAAACTCATTGAATGGAAAATTAATTAAATCAACAAAAAATCTATACCCTTGAATCACTAGAGGACATTGGCTATACACCCTATTCACAATCACATACTGCCCTATGAGGTTGCTAACTCTGATATCTATATCAACATGCTCAGACTCTAACTGCTTATTCTATGCTTGTGCAGAACATACATAGGAATGTGTAAAACTAGGGTCTATCAAAGCCAAAACTAGAACATCAAATAAATAAAAAGTACCAGTTATGATGTCTGGTGCTGTAACCTCTGCTCTAGCTTAACAACATACTGCCTGGCTGGAGCACGAGCTTTAGTTCTAGTACCCTAGCTAGCACTAGGCTGCTCTCACCTATTCTACCTCTAGCCTTTACTCTAAGGTGCTATATGAGATGCCTGTGTTTAAGCACCTTGTGATTGTCTCTGAGGACACTCTCTTTTGAAATGATCTCTGGCACCACAATGATAACACTCTCCTCTTCTAGCTAGTATACACTACCCCCTAGTGTTTCCTCTGACAAGTGGTACAAGTGGGAGGTTCACTTCTGTAACCCCCCATACTAGGAGTATTATCAGCCCAAGAAGGCAATTGAGGTCTACTAGTAGAAGCCTGTCCTGACCTTTGGGTCTGTGCCTATCTTTACCCTTGATGCCCTATCAATACTAGGACCTAAGCTGAGACTGTGCCTATGATTAACCCTTTCTACTCTTCTTACTATCTCCCAACACTGTACTGGGCTCTTCCACAATAAACTGCCTTTTCCTCTGGAAGAGGTCCCTCTTTTCTTGTATTATTTCTTCCATATCATATGCAGCTGACACTAGTATTGCAAAATCTCTCTTTTTGGGATTGGCTATCTGTATCCTTAGCTCTACATTTAGCCTAGCGAAGAATCTCTTGCATTTCTCCTCCACATTAGGAATAAATTCCTTAGCATACTTCAGGGGTCTAACAAAATCTTGTTCATATTCTGACACCATTCTCCTTTCCTGCTTTAATTCTGGGAATTCCTGTCTCTTTTTATCCTTGTAGGAGTTAGGTATGTATCTCTTTCTGAACTCTGTAAGGAAAAATTTCTAGGTCAACTCTGCTTGTGTTTTTCTTCTTTTAATAGTGTTCCACTAGTTATGGGCTTTTTCTTGCAAAAGATAAGTGGCACATTGGAGATTCTCCATCACATTACAATTCAACTACTCTAAAACTCTAAATGTTCTTTCTAGCTAGTATTCAGCTTTGGCAACATCATCCTCCCTTCTCCCTAAGAAGTTAATAGCTCCTATCTTTCTCAACCTCTCTAAAGGGGTCTTTTGTGGAGGAGCTGGTGGTAGAGGTGGTACTAGTGTAGGAGAAGGTGGAGGTGGAGTAGCAGTAGTAGAAGTATGTCTGAGCAAATTTACTATTTGCTATAACAAAATAGGTGATACTTCAGCCTATTGTTGACTAGGCACTAGTTACTATGGATGTTGTAAAACATCACTGGGTTTAGGTATAGATGCATTGCCTACCCCTTGAATTATAGTTAGTGTAAAACTAGCCACCTCTTCGACCCCTCCTTTAAGTGCCTAATCAACCATATGCTTACTGCAAAAAAAAAAAGAATCACTTATCAACCTTGGATATCGTAATAGTTCAGAGGAATTTGAAACTTAGGCATTTACACTCATGTACTTAATCTAGGAACATTAACCTATGTTCTGATACCACAAAATGTGACACCCCCTACTGAATTCTCGAAGAAACCTAATAAATAGTGCATTTCCTGCTAGGTCACCCATCCTGACTTATCCTATTGTCATTTGTTTAACTTTTAATTAGGCTGTACTAGTCTACTTTATCTGACTCCAAAACTTAGTCATGTCTATTTCTATAGTCCATATAGGTTTATAATATTAGGTTCATACCTTTATAGAAGGATTTAGCAAATTCAGGTATTACTTAAAATTTAGCAGCACAACAGCTATCAGAGTCACTATCCCAAAATTTTCTTTGACTTGTAAACACTTTTATATCCTTTATTACATCTTTGGACCCTTTTGATCCCTTAGATATCATCCTATCAATATCACCTAACACATCAATCATAGGCCTCAGGCCACAATCAAGAAACACATAGAGCCTCAGGTTTGCAAACATCAACACAAATCATATGTATACAAAAGGAACCATCACACGATTAATTACAATACAGTCTATTACATACAATCACATCCTATCTCATTATATACATTACATATGTTATCCCACTTAAGTATATATAGTGCAAAAGCTATGCAAATGTATATTATTAACCTTCTCACACTTGACCTCTGAACTCTCTGTATGCTTCATGAGGCGATTTCCATATTCTAGGTACCTACGCACCAAAATAGGTATGCTAAGTATAAAATACTCAGTGTTGAATTCAATCATTAAAAACATGTCCAGCAATTATATCTATACATTCATATTCCTATTTATTTCTAGTTTCATTAACCAGGTTCAACTTAGAACATTCACATGACAAATTACTATTTTACCCCTAGGATGCTTCTACTTGTAAAATCTATCTAAATAATAATTTCCAGTCATATAAGTTATGTTTAGGTTATTATTAATCATTTTATGGACAATTTATGCCATTTTAAATCTTTTCCCATAATCAGTGTAAAATTACTAAATTGCCCCTGTGTCATATTTTGTAGCCATTTGTAAACTTTATTAATCTTATTTAATTACTTAGCTAGCCTATCTCAGGAGAAAACCCTGAGAGACACTGGATCTAGAGGGAAAATAAACTAGTACAGTAGTTCCCAATCTGGACCTACATCGCTGCACTGGCTTGATCACATTTTAGCACCCAAGGTGTAAATGATAATGTCTAGTTTGCTTGGTAGATTGGCCTATTTAACCGGCTAGTACAGTGATCCTCTGGGACCTTGGCCACTGTACCGGCTATATTTAAAGATTAAAAATGTCACAAACTAGTCTATATAGTAGACTGGTCAGTTTGTCCGACTAGTGTAGTGGTCTTTTAGGACTTATGCCATTGTACCGCTAAGAAGATATATATCATGTGAATGTCACAATTTACTCTGATTGTTTGACTAGTACAGTGGTCTCAAAGGGACTTAGGCTACTGCATTGACCCTATTTGGAAACAAGATAGCAGCTACAAAAGTCTTTAAGTTGACCAGCTAACCCATCTAGTGGGTGTCTATCTACTGGGCCATTTAACCTCAATTTGTGTTCTTTTCTTTACTAATTAACCTTTTATAATATTATAAACTCAAAAATAGATAGTTATAATTTTTACAACACAATTGGAAATTAGCCCGATTTGGTATGGCCATAAATAAGTTGTACCGAATAAAATATCAAGAAAAATAATCAAGGTTTCAAGTGCCAATAATTATGATAGGTTATGCTAGAGTTAGTTCCATAAGTATTTCACAAATCTAGGCCATTTACTATCTCGAGGATTTATTGATTTAGGTAATGGTTATTTAGGACAGTTATAGGTCATTGCGACTAAGGTTCTATTTAGCTTTCTAGGTTCATTTCACCTCCTTTTTTAGTGTAGCTTTCACTGATACTTTTTATGCATTCATAGGCCTAAGCCAACAACAATCTAGGCTATAAACAAGGCAAAAAATCTGGGCATTCATGCCATTCCTAAAATTCACATCATACTA